>CM071876.1:2768881-2789406 GCA_036759665.1 Gynandropsis gynandra
TCACATTGGAAATGGAATAAATGCTTAAATTACGATTCCTTCTCGAAGTCTTGCAAGTCATATTCATCTAAGATTCCTCTCAGCTTCGTTATTGTCTCGTGAGGATAACACTTGGTGGTGATCTTTGGGATTCTGTCCATGTGTTTGAATTGATACACAAACTTCGGCTTTGGGGCCACCTGCAAAATGACCAATTAATTAAAGAATACATTATACTTCTACTGACTCTATATATATACTAAGAGGCTTGCATTGGATGAACAGTGCAGGCCGATGACTTGGCAAGTGTAGGAGCCGTTGGATTCGAGCAGCCCACACGTGGATGGGCCAGATTGAGTGGATAAAGACGCGGGTCATGGACCCGACCCATTCCCGCAGCCGTCCGATGCGCTGTGTGAGTTGCACTCGCTTCTACATGTCTTCTCAGCCGTTCGATCGCTCAATCCTCCACTCTCCAACCAACGGTTGGATTTTGTCACCGACAAACCTGGAACGATACGAATCGTTGATTTCATTTAGGTTTTTCACCTTTACCTTCCCTTGGTTGTGCCGGCCCATAAAAGTCACGACGGCTAACGGTGACCGGCAAGCGGCGAGCAGCGACGAGCGGCGGCGAGCGGCGGAGAGCGACGAGCGGCAGCGAGCGGCGGAGAGCGACGACCTGCGAGTGGCGGAGAGCGACAACCGGCGACGAGGTTGCAAGAGAAGATAGAGATGAGAAGAGAGAGAAAGGAGAGAGAGAGAGGGTGAACGACGCTTAGGAGGAGAGAGAAGAAAGTGAAATGAACCCTAATGGCATTTCCGTAATTTGCGTCTCCTACCATCCCACTGTATGTGACCTTAATGCGACCCTTGCGACCCATGCGACCCTTGCGACCTATTATCCCCATGCGACCCTTGCGATCCATGCGGACCCTTGAACATTCTAGAATCAGTCAACATTCTAGAATCGTTCAACGTGCATCTAGTTGTTTGTGTAGTCAAACCAACTTAAATGCACGGGTAGTTTGAAGGTTATCTCGTTATTAGAAGTATCTTTATTATCTCGGTGTTAGGGACCCTTGCGACCTATTATCCCCATGCGACCCTTGCGATCCATGCGACCCTTGCGACCTATTATCCCCATGCGACCCTTGCGATCCATGCGACCCTTGCGACCTATATCCCCATGTGAACCTTGCGATCCAATCTATTGGTTTCTTCTTCCTCGTCAACCCACAAGAAGAACAACGGATCATTTCGTGAAGCTTGTGAAGGAGGAGTATGACTGTGGGTTGATGAGGAAGAAGAAATCAATATTCTTCTTGTTCCTCTTCTTTTTGGCTTTTTTTTATTCTTCATCTTCATGTTCTTCTTCTTAAACCTCTTTCTGACGTTTTGTAACTCTTGTGACCTTTGAGACCTTATGTAACTCTTGTGACCTTTGAGACCTTATGTAACCTTATGTAACTCTTGTGACCTTTGAGACCTTATGTAACCTTATGTAACTCTTGTGACCTTTGAGACCTTATGTAACCTTATGTAACTCTTGTGACCTTTGTAACCTTTGAGACCTTATGTAATCAATATTTAAACGTTGAAAATGTCTTATTTTGCATCTATTGTTCGTAAGATTATGAAAGAAGTCGAATCAATATACAATCTTCGAAAATATTATACGGAAAAGGAAATATAATATCGCATAATATTATACAATCTTCGAAAATAATTCTGATTTAAATAAGATATCAGAAAATATCCAGAATATCTCATAGAATATCATCAGAATAACTTTTGTGACCTTTGTAACCCATGGACGACTCATGCGACCACATAATACCCTTGTTCGACTCATGCGACCTATGCGACTCGGTGCGACTTGTCGTTTTGCCACCAATGTGACCCATGCGACCCATGTGACCCTTCCTACCCATGGACTTGTCGTTTTGCAGTCCGAATCTTTTCTTCCGACCCATGTGACTTGTCCTTTTGCTGTCAGACTCCTGTCTGCCGACCCATGTGACCCTTCTGACCCATGTATATAAGTTAACGTCTACGTCTCTTCTCTTAGTATGCGTATCTAACCCATATTTCTATGAAAAATCTTTTTTACCTTTGTGACCTGCGTGGCGCAGTCACCATTGTCGACGCAGGGCATCGTGCTGTCTATGTGTTACTCAAGGTCTTGGTAATCGGCGGACTCAGGGTCTATGCAGTCACTGACGAGTTGAGGGGGTGAGTTAGGTGATGGTGTTGGGCCACTCTTCAAATGTTCACTGGAAAACGAAATACATGGAGGAGATGGCTTAGGTGACGGTGTTTGGTCACTCTCTGCTAATGTAATATTTCTCCAGTGAACTCATGCGACCCATGCGACCCTCAATGAACTATTTCTCCAGTGGAAATAGAATGCGTGCAGAATCTTTGATTGACTTTGTAAATGTATTGTTTGTTAGGAAAAATAATTAAGCACCCATGCGACCCTCAATGAACTATTTTTTGGATGATTTTTCTTAAGCTCTCGTTTGCCTTTTATAGGTGTGCTCTCGGTAACCACCATCCATGAAAAAAGGTCAGCTAAGGTCGGCTCCTTGAGACTAGAGAAATTGGTCATTTTTCTCAACATTGTTTTGATTTAGAATCTTTGTAAATGTATTGTTTTGATTTAGAATATTTGTAAATGTATTGTTTTGATTTAGAATATTTGTAAATGTATTGTTTTGATTTAGAATATTTGTAAATGTATGGTTTTGATTTAGAATCTTTGTAAATGTATTGTTTTGATTTGGAATCTTTGTAAATGTATTGTTTTGATTTGGAATCTTTGTAAATGTATTGTTTTGATTTGGAATCTTTGTAAATGTATTGTTTTGATTTAGAATCATTTTGTCATTTTATCATCCTAAACCCGTAAATTCGTCGAGTTCGCATCTATTCATCAATATATGCGATCATGCGACCCTAATTTGGCATATATGCGACCAAGCGACCCATGCCATTATCAATATGCCATTAACAATATATTGAGTTGTATATGTCTAATTTAGAATCAATATAGATAATAATATAAATAATATCGACATTTGAAGAAAATGTTAAATGTATTGTTTAATCATCCCCCGAGTTCTTAAAACACTACTATCACTTTTGAAACACGGGCATTGGTTATACACAACTCAACTAGGTACACATGGGTCACAATCTGTTTTAACCGTTGATTGACGTTGTAAATGTATTGTTTTGATTGGTTTTTGTCATTTTATCATCCCAAACCCGTAAATTCGTCGAGTTCGCATCTATTCATCAATATATGCGATCATGCGACCCATGCGACGCATGCGACCCTAATTTGGAATTCATTAGTTTGACGTTGTAAATGTATTGTTTGATTGGTTTTTGTCATTTTATCATCCCAAACCCGTAAATTCGTCGAGTTCGCATCTATTCATCAATATATGCGATCATGCGACCCATGCGACCCTAATTTGGAATTCATTAGTTTGACGTTGTAAATGTATTGTTTGATTGGTTTTTGTCATTTTATCATCTTAAACCCGTAAATTCGCCGAGTTCGCATCTATTCATCAATACATGCGACCATGCGACCCATGCGACCCATGCGACCCTCATTTGGAATTATTTCATTTTCACCAGAATTCCCGCCGAACTTTTCGCCAAAATTTGAAAAAACTTTTCGAATTCCATCTGACGGACGGCGATTCGTATTCGAGCTGTTTCCTTTTTTCTAATAACGAAACTCTCTCTCTAACTCTCATCATCATCATCATCATCATATTGCCGAAAATGCAAACGACTGGTGACGGCGATTCGATGTCAGGGTCATCTTCTTCCATGGGTTACAAAGGTCACAAAAGTTATTCTGATGATATTCTATGAGATATTCTGGATATTTTCTGATATCTTATTTAAATCTGCAATATTTTCGAAGATTTCGTATATGCATTAGTTTGACGTTGTTGTAAATTTATTCGATTATCACAGACACTTCCGATAGAGTTTGCGAGGTCGAATGGTCTTTGCGGTAGACGATGTAAGGTTGATCTGATAACCAATTACCAAGGTTCAAGAAAGCGTTAGGCGCTAGGCGGGCGGACACCCAGCGCCTAGCGCCTAGAGCGCCTAGGCAGGGCTTAGGCGGTGGCTAGGCGGGCTAGGCGGAAATGTATAAATATATATATATTATATAAATAATAAAATTTAAAATTTAAATTTAAAACATTTGCAAATATTTAATTGTTTAAAACCGCACACAATTAAATTTGAAACAAATAACAAAAACAAACAAGTAACCTTTCTAACCATCTAATTCCACTTCTCCATATTTTTCAATGAATTGTTCTTCGTCGGATTCAAACTCTATGTTAACTTCTTCTTTTTCGGAATCAAAATCAAATTAATCAAGCTCTCTAACCACAAACAAATCTTCCATTTGATCTCTTAAACCCTCACACTAAATAAATATGGGTGAAAATAAAACATTTCAATACGCAATAAAAATGAGTGAATAAACCTCCAATAATCTAATGAACAATTTTTTTGGTATAAAAGTCTGATATGTCTAGCAAACAATTTAAGAGTTAGGATATAAAATGGTAAATTTTATTTTATTAAACAAATGATATTAACATCTTCAAAATATAGATAAATAATGATAAAATAAGTTAGTTCTTATTTATTTTTTAAATAAAAACTAAAGACCGAAAGAGCTATAGGTTGCTGTCAAATTTAATAAGTTCAGGAGTGATCTAGAACTCAAATTTTACATGTAATTTTTAAAATAACAAGCTCAATAAATATTACGAAATAATTTAACTCCAATACGGAAAAAAAGTTTGGTCTTATTTGAATTAAAACTTAAAATGAAAAAGAAATATTAATTATTAACCTCTAAGCAAAAGAATAAGTGGTGGATTCCAAGGGTTATACTAAAATGTAATTTATCAAAGTGTCTGACATCCGCTCCTCCTCTTTTGCTCCCTTTTTCATGGTATACTCTCTCTCTTGATCTCAACTCCTACGAGGTATTTTTCTGTATTATCGTTTATCTCTTTCTGTATGTGTCGAACTCTTGTTCGCATGTGGTTGTATGTGTCGAACTCTTGTTCGCATTGTCTACTCAGCAAAAAAAAATTAAAGGCCGCTTAGGCGGTCGCCGAACGATTAATCGGCCGCCCGGGCCGTCCAGGCGGTCTAAACGCCCAGAAACTCCGATTTTCCGTTAATCGGGGCACTCGGCCACTGCCTAGCGCCTAGGCGTCGCCTAGGCGGCCGCCTAGGCCGATTTCTTGAACCATGCCAATTACACAGACATTTGGGAGGCAGATCTAAGGCCCGTGAAACGCAATGCCGCTAGCATCACCAGGGGTTGGACAAAGTTTTGTCAAGATCTAAGGCCCGTGAAACGCAATGTTCGTCATTCTGGTCATAATTAGACTCGCTTATAACTGCCATATTCTCAAAATACCGTTTTATTTAGCATTATATATCTCTCTCATTATTTTGTAATTGTTCAAGAATGTGCATGTGCCTTAGTGTTGACGATTCCGCTCATGTTCCTCCATGGGCCATGACTAATCCAAGCCAACAATCTTTATCTAATTTTCACCTATTTCACACATAATGGAGATAATTTCGAATAGCCATGAATAAATCTTCTTTCTTTCTTTATTTTTTTTCAATTTTCACAAGGCCATATATCCTGGTGTAGCTCAATACCAAATCATATATCCATTTTCATATTAACTTTTTGATTAAAATCATGTTGCCAATATTCTTTTTTTTTAATTTATCACCCATTTTTTACATTAAATGTTGATGCTCTCAATCCCATCAACATTATGTGATCCTAAATTCTTATTCATTCCCCCAATAGAAGTTTGTTCCAGCCCTACTAACCCATGTTACCCGAGATATCAATTCACCAAAACTGAAGCACATTGCAGTTACATAATTCAGCTCTCTAAATGTTATTCATGATTGTGTTCTAAATATTGGTACAATGATTGCTAAAGAAATCAACATGATCGTGACAAGCGGTTATTTCCAAAATGATAAACGATATTAACAAAACAAAATGTGTTTTAACATTCATAAAAGATTTATTATAATTTCATGTCATTACATGTTTGTTTTGTAGATGTATAAATAAGGTGTTCTAACACTTCGACAATCGTTATCCACAAGGATCTACACCAATCAAAATGTGAAGCTAATCCGATGAACAACGATCCCACTAGAGGGATATATATCCAGCGCAACATCTTAGTTCACTAATCACCATTCCATTTTTTAAACTTTTACAATCGAGGAATATACGAAGACACCTTATAAATCTATTGTTTATACTTTTACATTGAAAATCAGAATTTGTGTGTTTGTATTGACTGATACATATATCAAACATAAAAATTGAATTAATTAATTAAATATAACGTTTAAAAAATATACAATATAATATAATATCAAAAAACCGCGCAACGTGCGTGTATCATCTAATTACTTATAAATAGTGTAAGATGTTTTATTGAATAATTATCCTCCACCAATTAATATTATTATTTTATGACATAATTGTATTTATTTTTAGATAATTCTTATCCTCCACCAATAAATAGTGAATAATTGTAGGATTCCCTTTTGTCAGTCATAACAACTCAATTATAATTAAGACTAAAATGAGGTTTTCATTATAAATAAACTGATTAGGAATATAGTTTAAGAATAGATTATGGTTTTTTCATAAATAGGTTATAAACATCTTTAGATACATGAATATAAATGTAAAGTTATAATCATATATACGATTGAAACACCATATACTTTCAATTTGAAAGCTTCGGCTACTAGTTTTAGGAATATGATTAAATGGGTATTTAAGGATACACAAAAACATATGAAATTAAATAGTAATTTATTATATTTTTGTGTATACTTAAATATCAATGTAAGGGAATTCTAATTTTAATATATGAATCCGAAAATATTATAATTTTTAAGACGAATTAGAATGGAATTTTATACTATAAGGATTATGTGGATAATTGTTACATTCTAAAAAAAATAAATACAAAGGATGATATGACCTAAAATAGATTAATTGTCAAAGAACCTAAACCAAACATTTAAAACAATACTCAACATAGGGCACAATTAAATAGATTAGATAGCATAAAATTTGCATTTGATTGATTGTTTTATCTTGCGAAATAAGATTATAATAAGATAAGAATTAGCTTTGTAAAATCGATTATTTCATTCTAACCAAATATGAAAGAGAAAATATTGGAAAAAAAATATACCAACAATCAAGTTTACGGTGTTCGATTGCTACGCGAGGATTACATCTTACAAATATATGTGGTCTTGACATAAATTATATATTTTTGAAATAATATTTTAGGGAATATCAAATCCTTTTATATCACACGCCATTCTAATATTTCAACATCAGTAAAGGATGATTGAGGATTGTGAGTCCAAATATATATCCTATTGATAGGTTTGGTCGCTATATTTTAGGTTTCAATGAAATTTAAAGAAAATAAAATTGTAAATGAAAATTGAAATTAGAATTAATAAAAAAAAGAAAATTTTATATTTTGTAAATTGGTGAAAAATGAATTGCATTTTTAATTGAAGATTACGTATATTTTATATAAAAGACATACTTTTTGAAAATACAAAAAAAATATAAAAGAAAATAAAGATACATATAGATACAAGAAATACAAAAATATTATAAATAAAAAAGATTAAAAAGAAATAATTATGATAACAAAATTATAATTTAATACCACAAAGACTCATTAGACTTCTAGATCAAAAATCATGCATCGATATGCATATGATTGATGAACGGTAGAACTAAAGGTTGTTATTGCATAAGTGTACAATATAATAGTCTATTACCACTTGGAGATTTCTATTTTAGTTTTATTTTGTTTTAATTTTAAATCTTGTTCGGTTGAATTTTTAAATTTTGATTCTAATTTTTACCCGAACTATTTGATTCCAACCTAAAACGCCCTCCATTAAATCCTTGTTGAATAACAATTTATTTAACCAAAACAAAAAAGAATCCAATGCAAAATTATACTTCTTTTCTACCGCACAAAACCAACAAAAACTTATTTCTAACCCATAATATCTATTTTATCGAATAGAACAATTCTTCGATATATAGAATTCAACAATTTCACCATAAAATTTAAAAGGATTCGTTTTTGGAATGAAATGGAATACATGCTGGCGGCCTAAACATGCTTCTATATATTACTAAGTTCAAAGGTGATTCAGCCCATATTCGATAAGAACATTCGAACAGAGTCTCAATGAGTTTAGTTATATTAATTTCCAAAAAATAATTAATATTTAGAATAATTATATATTAAAAAGTACGAAAAAACTATCTTAATTTTATGGCACATGACCTCTTTTCTAATGTTTTTTAGTTGAGTCGGCCCTGACTAAACTCAATGAGTCATAAAGATTGGATGCTTCTATCACCCGTGTCTTTGCTCCAATGATGACAATGAAACCGTTGAGGGCGAGTATGCTAGTGGCTATTTTGCGAGAAGCATTGGGTGTTGAGATTAAATAAACTTCTATTAAGATTTTTTTATATATAGAAAGATTCTAATAATGTAAGATAATAATAAAAGTTATTCATTTCGAATTTCAGTTTGTATTTTACGAATACGAGTTACTCGTATTTCAATAAATATTAATCAAATAATAAATTAATTTAAATCGATTTGATTTGGTTTGATTGTAAAACTAAACGGTTTAGTTGTTATACTATTATTTTGATTTTATCGGTCTTTTTATATAGAATTGTTATAATCGATAAGATTCAAAAGATTTAAATATATTAATATGTTTTATAAAATAAAATATAACATGAATTTTATATATAATCTTAAATTATTATCATATATAAAATAAATATTCATTTGATTACTTTCGTCTATCTATATTTTAAGATTTTTATGAAATAAAATAACCAATCAATTATACACTATTTTATTAGTAGGGCTGGGCAAATAACGAATATTTACGAATATCTGATTATTTGTATTTGTATTCAGCGAATATCCAAATTTATTATTTGTATTTGTATTTATATTTGTAAATTCGGATATTTGTAAATACGGATATTTGTTGGATATACGGATATCCGTATCTAAACCTAAATTTTTTAACATAATATATATATATATATATATATAATTTTAATAAAAAAATACAGATTACATTAGTGCTACGGTTTTAACACGTCTAGATAGCAAATCACACCAATAATCATCAAATATAATTTAAAACTAAAATTTAAATCGCACAAAGATGCAAAAATACATAACATAAATAAAACAAAACACCAAATCTTCACATTCATCTCCACATCAGTTATTTAAATTTAGTTTCGTTGGTGATTCTATGAATATCGTCAATTCTCCTAAAACAATGAAACAAATTGTTAGATTATACATTAAAATAAAATTCCTAAAAAAATTATATATTTAGTGGGAACAAACTCCTATTTTCCCCTCATGTTTACCTACTTTGCTTATTCCCCCCTCATGTTTTACACTCATCCTATTTCCCCCTCATGTTTCGGTCAACATCATATTCCCTCCTCATGTTTTAAAATTCTGTTAAATCTTTCAATTTCAACCCGGGTTTTACCCAATTTCGACCCAACCCGACCCGAAATTAATTTAGACCCAGTTTAGACTCAATTTTTATTTAAATTTCGGTTTATTTTTTTTTGAATTTCATATTGATTTGATTTTTTAATGGTATGAAAATCAAAATTGGATCAAATTATACACAATTCGAGTAAAATAATACTAATTTCGAGTTAAAAACCGAACAAACCGATAAGAATCGATTTTTGTTTAAATTTCGATTTAATTTTGTTGAATTTCATATTGATTCGAGTTTTTAATGGTATGAAAATGAAAATTGGGTCAAATTGTACATGATTAGAGTAAAAATAATACTAATTTTGGGTTAAAAATTGAACAAACCGATAAGAATCGGTTTTTGGTTAAATTTCGGTTCAAATTTTTTGAATTTCATATTGATTTGAGTTTTAATGGTATGAAAATCAAAATTGGGTCAAATTGTACACAATTTGAGTAAAAATAATACTAATCTCAGGTTAAAAATCGAACAAACCGATAAAAATCGTAAAACGTTTCTTAATGAAAATTGTCCAACAATTTTGAGTAAAAATAATACTAATCTCAGGTTAAAAATCGAACAAACCGATAAAAATCGATTTTTGTTTAAATTTTGGTTTAATTTTGTTGAATTTCATATTGATTCGAGTTTTTAATAGTATAAAAATAAAATTGGGTCAAATTGTACACAATTCGGGTAGAAATCATACTAATTTCGGGTAAAAAATCGGACAAACCGATAAGAATCAAAATTTATTTAAATTTCGGTTTAATTTTGTTGAATTTCATATTGATTTGGATTGGATTTGGATAAAAATCAAAATTGGACCCAAATTATGGTCAAAATTGAGTCTAAACCGGGTCAAAATTAGACCTAAATTTTAGTTAAAATTAATCCTTAACCGGGTCAAAATTAGGTCTAAACCCGATCAAAATTGACCCTAAACCGGGTTAAAATTAAAATATTTAACATAATTTACACAGAGGGGGATATAGGCAGAATTTTTAAACATGAAGGGGGAATAGGATGTTGGTCGAAACATGAGGGGGGAATAGGATGAATGCGAAACATGATGGGGGAATAGGCAAAGTAGGCAAACATGAGGGGAAAATAGGACTTTTACCCTTTTCTATTTAATATTTACGATATGAATAATCCGGATAATTGAGTCTACTATTTGTATTTGTATTTGTGGAATAACTAATTTCTAATATTTGTATTTGTATCAACGGATATTTGAATTTTCGGTTCGAATACGAATAGAATACGAATTGGATACGAATACTTCGAATATTTTGTCCAGCCCTAATTATTAGAGTAGTAACCAAACCGAAATACCATAATTTAATTCATTTTGGTCGACTTTACAAAATTGAAAGGACATGGACACCTTTCATACCAACATAAAACCCAAAGTGCTTGCTAGGGCTCGAAAGGTATATGAAACTGATGTAATATGTGTTCATAAAGCGACCATAAAAGAATGAGTATGTAAACTTAAACCAATGTTTCAAAGAAAAATGCTAAATGTTAGTCGAACGGTAATCTAAAATTTAGTGGGTTGAACAATATACATAGAAAATAAAAAATTATATATATATTAGTAATTATTATTTTAATAGATCGTATCCGATTCGTATTCGAACCGAAAATTCAAATATCCGCTGATACAAATACAAATATTAGAAATAAGATATTCGACAAATACAAATACAAATACAAATAGTAGACTCAATTATCCGTACTATTCGTATCCGTAAATATTAAATAGAAAATTTAGTTAATATATAGATACATATATAACAAAATTGATTGTAATGATCAAATTAGAAACAAAAAATATTATTAATCTTATTTGAACATTTATTATATAAATATATATAGCCAAATATGTAATATATTTACGATGAGAGGACTAAAATATAAAATACTTTTAAAATAACTAATATTGTTGAATATTTAATTTATACTCAAGATTGGTTCTAATCTAAATGAGTCGGATAATGTTATAGAGATATTACAATATATGAAAAAATACAGAACTCACTAAATATATAACTTTTTGCGAATGCTATTTTAATGTGTAATCTAACAATTTGTTTCATTGTTTTAGGTGAATTGACGATGTTTGCAGAATCATCCACGAAACTAAATTTAAATGATCGGTGTGGAGATGAATGTGAAGATTTGGTGTTTTGTTTTATTTATATTATGTATATTTGTATGTTTGTGCGATTTGAAATTTTAGTTTTAGATTATATTTGATGATTATTGATTTTTTATTAAAATGTTTTTATATATACTTTATACGTTAAAAAAATTTAGGTTCAGATACGAATATCCGTATATCCGACGGATATCCGTATATTCGAAAAATATCCGAATTTACAAATACAAATACAAATATTAAATTTGGATATTCGCCGAATACAAATACAAATACAAATAGTCCGATATTCGTAAATATCCATTATTTGCTTAATACAAATACAAATACCTAGAACCTGTTCTAGATGTCATGGTATATATACCTGACAGCCCATGAATTTGGCATCCCAAAGGTAGAAGAGTTACTTATACATAGATGTATAAGTTGCTTCTGTATTTTTGGAAATTTTCATCTTATTAAATTTTTATTCTCCAATGCCATGTGAGTACTAGGAAGTACAATCACTTTCCTTTGATTACTGTAAAGATTCAGCTTTTGTTCTGCTGTATTATAAGCCATGCTGGACTCAGATCATGGTGACAATTAATATTGAAAGTCCATGTTGTCTTTTGTAGATAAAAAAGAGGAGAAAAGATGGTGCAGAAGCTGCCAAGTACATGGGTTGTGGTGACTGTGACAATCTGAGTCGTTCCATTACGGTGAGTTGGTATCATGGAAGCTCACAGATATGGCCTTATTGACGAACACAAGCAACTGTTATGATTTAGAATGGCTTGCGCAAGTAGTCATGACCTTTTTTTGTTATTTCTTTTGGTTTAAAGTTGTTCCCTCTTCTGCAAAGCAATCAGATAATAATAGTGCTTAAGTTTCCATTTCACCGTCTCATCTTTTCTCCATAATATTTTGTATCTTCATTATGGCTATTCCTGAGTGTAAACATATCAATTTGTCATGAAATTACCTATATGACCATTTGATGAGTGAAATGTTTTATTTAAAAGGATAAAACATATCCTTTTAAATAAATGTTATCATCGTTTTTCTCAATGATTAAATTAATCCAGAGCTACCAAACATCTCAGAGAAAACAGAAAGGGAAAAGAAACCAAACAAAAGGCCAAGATGGTTGTGTGTCTCATCACAACATGCTCTCTGCTCTTGAAGGCAGCCTCCTGAAGAAGTTTTGGGGCGTCGAAGGTATATTGATGATCCGAAGCCTGGGATGCCTCATTACGTAGAAACCAAAGGAAGCGAGCAGCAAGTTGATTGGCACCATGAAGATTATTGCGCAAGCGACCGAACAAAACACCAAGAACAGGACCGTGGCCCTTGGATCTCTCCAACTCAACAAGTTCCCCACTCTCTCACCTTGCGTAGCTAAGTCTCCCAACACCATCATCATCCTCCCTGCGATCCCTCTTAACCTATCATACCTTCTCTTCAGCACCTCCCCAGATTTTATGGTTGGGAAAGCGTCAAACTCCTCGTCTAGCTCCTCAGGCAATGCAGAATCAGCTTTAGACAAGTTTATATCCATGTGGAGAGGGTGTCTCGGTCTCAAGTGGTACCTGTACAACCCAATCACGATACAATGCAAGAGTATAATGGCGATGAAGAACCTTGGGAGGAAAGTTATGATCAAGACGACCGAATGGGTCAGCAACGTCTTCATAGGATTCTTCCATTTGCAGATCTCATCGAACCATCTGTATGTAATGATTAAGACGTTGAAGAAGGAGAGCAGGCGGTCGAAGTTGGCCCTTCCCCTTCTGAGACTCCACATGTTAGATCCCACATCGAGCATGTACTCAACGACTTCTTTTCCCAGTGGAGGCTCGTTGAGGCCTAGCCTCATGCACAGAGTGTGAGTCGCTTGGTTTCTGAGGCTATCCAGTTGGTAGATAGACAACGGATTTACGTAATGCATTTCGGGTAACAATGGTTCAGTATATTTCTGAAGCATATCGATCATTGATCCGCAGGTGAATCTCACCGCCAGTTGAATCTCTCCCATTTTCTTCACTCCATCTGATTTCAGAACCACGAGCGGGTACGAATGCGTGTATATTCTTGCAGTTTCTAGGGTTGATAGACGTATTCTGATCTTCCCAATTCTGGAATCTCTCATGGCGTTGCCATTATTTGCAGGTAACAAATGAAGATTATCAAAAGCTCCGATGGTTATGACTGTATAAGGATCGTAAACCTCCCAAGTATACTGCTCATTCCATTTCGGAGCAAAACTGTCGAAAATCGTCCTCGTCCTCACCCACTTTTGCCCATACTTGGCGACACAATACGCATCAGTCGTTCCACGCCCATCTCGTGACTTCATAGGCATCAAACCAGACGCACTCAGGATCCCCAACTCTAACACACCAATGGCTGGTGGCCATAAAAGCTTCGCAGAAGCTCTGTAATCGCTGCTATACTGAATGGATTCGTCAAGAACATGATACCCTCCATCTAAAGAAACTCGCAGATGAATCCTCCCTGCGAATCTCACGCTTTGCCCCGCCTCTACCTGTTCAATGTTGTACCACAAAGCCGCGACGGTGCCAGGTAATATCCTCCTCTCCACCTGTGATAACCTTATCTCACATTTCCCCAAACACTCTTCCCTGTTCCCTATCTTGTCTTCCACAGTAAGCACCAAAGTCTCCTCAAATGGTTCAACCGCCACAAACATCATATCCTCATTCCAAATCGGATTCAAACTCCTAACCTGCGATAATCGACTCCTTATAACCACGTTTCCGAGATACCCTTTTATGAATAACTCTGGATTTGTTCTGTTTCTATGCAGGGGAACAAGATCTTGTGCTTCGATGATGTTCACTCGTAAATACCAAAGCCTCGGTGAAAGATACACTTTCGAACGAGTATTCACCATGTTTTCGCCTGTAATTGTAGCAGAATCCGAATGCCAAGCTTCAGGAAATACCTCATCCGCCTGCGTTCCTATCCAAACAGACAACATCATCTCTCCATTGATCTTGTTCCCATTTATGTCTTCCAATCTGTACCATTGTGGAGCCAGAGGACTGTCGGGAGGAACACGGGTCGGAACCTCTGCAACATCGAACTTACACTTTCCGAGAATCTCATCGTTCGTTCGGACAATCACTTCTAAGATATTCCCTTGTAGACGATCGCTCGTAAAGGCAAAGACCTCGAGAAACTCAGGGTTAGGGCTCTGGTTAGGGTTCTGTTTTGTTCTTCCTTTGTAGCTTCCTATTGTGACTTCGATGCATGAGTTACAGGTGGGCAAGCCTCGGGCTCGGACTATCCGTACGTAGAGGAAGTGCATCCGCTCGACCAGGTCAAAAGGTGACGTCAGCCTCTCGCCGGCGATACCTCCGGAGATGCCTCTTCCGGCGCCAATGTTGGGGCATGTCTCTTTTAGAGAGAAGTCGGCGTTGCTGTTATCAGCCATTGTCGATCAAAATGAGAGACGTCAAAATGAGAGACGTTACAGTACTGATTGTCCAATAATAAAGGAAAAGATTTTAATTTTGATTTAAATTTAAAATGGGGATAAATGAAAAGATTTTAATTTTGATTTAAATTATTGGGGATAAATGAAAAGATTTTAATTTTGATTTAAATTATTGGGGATAAATGAAAAGATTTTAATTTTGATTTTCATCACTTTTGTCTTTCTTATTATTGTGCAATAATAATTTAGTGACTTCAATCAAGAGTATTTATTAATAAATTATTCAAATTATTTGTTTTTAAAATAATTTAGAATCTTTTAAGTAAATGTAGAAAATAAATGTTTTTTATAAGGTAATAATTTCAAATTTTTTTTTTCACGTAGCAAAATAAAATTATTTATCTTTCAATGATTAATCTTAATATTTTTATAACGTTACCAAATCTCTCCTTTCCATATGCATGCATGCACGTATTTTTGTGAAAATAATTAACGTATATAAAAACTGATTATGCCGTTCGTAAATACCAAAGCCTCGGTGAAAGATACACTTTCGAACGAGTATTCACCATGTTTTCGCCTGTAATTGTAGCAGAATCCGAATGCCAAGCTTCAGGAAATACCTCATCCGCCTGCGTTCCTATCCAAACAGACAACATCATCTCTCCATTGATCTTGTTCCCATTTATGTCTTCCAATCTGTACCATTGTGGAGCCAGAGGACTGTCGGGAGGAACACGGGTCGGAACCTCTGCAACATCGAACTTACACTTTCCCAGAATCTCATCGTTCGTTCGGACAATCACTTCTAAGATATTCCCTTGTAGACGATCGCTCGTAAAGGCAAAGACCTCGAGAAACTCAGGGTTAGGGCTCTGGTTAGGGTTCTGTTTTGTTCTTCCTTTGTAGCTTCCTATTGTGACTTCGATGCATGAGTTACAGGTGGGCAAGCCTCGGGCTCGGACTATCCGTACGTAGAGGAAGTGCATCCGCTCGACCAGGTCAAAAGGTGACGTCAGCCTCTCGCCGGCGATACCTCCGGAGATGCCTCTTCCGGCGCCAATGTTGGGGCATGTCTCTTTTAGAGAGAAGTCGGCGTTGCTGTTATCAGCCATTGTCGATCAAAATGAGAGACGTCAAAATGAGAGACGTTACAGTACTGATTGTCCAATAATAAAGGAAAAGATTTTAATTTTGATTTAAATTTAAAATGGGGATAAATGAAAAGATTTTAATTTTGATTTAAATTATTGGGGATAAATGAAAAGATTTTAATTTGATTTAAATTTAAAATTGGGATAAATGAAAAGATTTTAATTTTGATTTTCATCACTTTTGTCTTTCTTATTATTGTGCAATAATAATTTAGTGACTTCAATCAAGAGTATTTATTAATAAATTATTCAAATTATTTGTTTTTAAAATAATTTAGAATCTTTTAAGTAAATGTAGAAAATAAATGTTTTTTATAAGGTAATAATTTCAAATTTTTTTTTTCACGTAGCAAAATAAAATTATTTATCTTTCAATGATTAATCTTAATATTTTTATAACGTTACCAAATCTCTCCTTTCCATATGCATGCATGCACGTATTTTTGTGAAAATAATTAACGTATATAAAAACTGATTATGCCGTTAATCATGTTTATCAATCAATAATATATATATATATATATATTATCAGATTAAATCCTAAAATGTTGAAATAATATATATTGAAGTGAAAATTCGAAATCTCGATTTGAGTTTGCAAAACTAACCTAATGTAGACTTAGATAATATAATTGTTATTATTGTCATAACAATGAGACAAATCGGCGTTGCTGTTATTTACCATTGTCGATCAAACTGAAAATGAGAGAAGTAAAGTTACGTTACAGTAATAGCTAATAGACTAAGAAATGCAATTCTTTTAATTTTGATTTTAATCACTTTTCTTTTTTTATTATTGTGAAATAATGATTTAGTGACTTCAATAAGGAATATTTATTAATAAATTATTCAAATTATTTGTTTAAAAAAAAGATTCGGAATCTTTTAAATAAATGTAGAAAATAAATGTTTTTTAAAGTAATAATTTTAAATTCTTTATTTTTCTACATATCAAAATAAAGTTATTTATCTTTCAATGAATAATTTTAATATTTTTGGGACGTTACCAAATCTCTCCTTTCCATAAGCATACATGCACATATTTTACGAAAATAATTAACGTTTATAAAAACTAATTATGTCGTTAATCATGTTTATCAATTAATAATATATATATATATATATATTATAAGATTAAATCCTAAAATGTTGAAATCAACAGATATTAAAGTGAAATTCGAAATCTCGATTTGAGTTTGCAAACCTAACCTAATGTAGACTTAGATAATATAATTGTTATTATTGTCATAACAATCAGACAAGAAATAAATCTATAAAAATTACATTTCCAACAATATATATACACATATATACATAATTATTTGTTAAAAAAAATTCAGAATCTTTTAGGTAAATGTAGAACATAAATGATTTTTTCAATGTAATGATTTCAAATTCTTTATTTTTCCACACATCAAAATAAAATTATTTATCTTTCAATAACTAATCCTCATATTTTGGGACGTTACTAAATCTCTTCTTTCTATATGCATGCATGCACGAATTTTGCGGAAATAATTAACGTTTATAAAAGCGGATTATGTCGTTAATCATGTTTATCAATTAATAATAACAATGTATATATATATATATATATATATATTATCAGATTAAATCCTAAAATGTTTAAGTCAACAGATATTGAAGTGAAAATTCGAAATCTCGATTTGAGTTTGCAAACCTAACCTAATGTAGATTTAGATAATATAATTGTTATTATTGTCATAACAATCATACAAGAAATAAATCTACAAAAATAACATTTCCCACAATATATATACACATATATACATAATTATTTTTTTTAAAAAAAAGATTCAAAATCTTTTAGGTAAATGTAGAATATAAATGATTCTTTCAAGGTAATGATTTCAAATTCTTTATTTTTCCACATATCAGAATAAAGTTATTTATCTTTCAACTAATCCTAATATTTTGGGACGTTACCAAATCTCTCCTTTCCATATGCATGCATGCACGTATTTTACGGAAATAATTAACGTTTATAAAAGCTGATTATATCGTTAATCATGTTAATCAATTAATAATAACAATATATATTAATAACTAACTCAGGGTTAGGGCTCTGGTTAGGGTTCTGTTTTGTTCTTCCTTTGTAGTTTCCTATTGTGACTTCGATGAATGAGTCACACGTGGGTAAGCCTCGGGCTCGGACTATCCGTACGTAGAGGAAGTGCATCCGCTCGACCAGGTCAAAAGGTGACGTCAGACTCTCGCCGGCGCTACCTCCGAAGATGCCTCTTTCGGCACCGATGTTAGGGCATGTCTCTTTTAGAGAGAAGTTGGTGTTGCTGTTATCCGCCATTGTCGAACACACTGAAAATGAGAGACGTTATGTTACAGTAGTAGCTAATATTGGAAGATTAAGAAATACAATTCAAATTTAGATTTTAATTTTGATTTTCATCATTTTTCTCTTTCTTATTATTGTAAAATAATAATTCAGTGACTTCAAAGGAGTATTTATTAATAAATTATCAAATTATTTGTTTTAGAAAAAGATTCAAAAATCTTTTAAATAAATGTAGAAAATAAATGTTTTTTTAAGTTAATGATTTCAAATTCTTTATTGAAATGTTTAAATCAACAGATATTGAAGTGAAAATTCGAAATCTCAATTTGAATTTGCAAACCTAACCTAATATAGACTTAGATAATATAATTATTATTATTGTCATAACAATCAGACAATAAATAAGTCTACAAAAATAATATTTCGAGCAATATATATACACATATATACATAATTATTTGTTAAAAAAAGATTCAAGATCTTTTAGGTAAATGTAGAACATAATTGTTTTTTTCAAGGTAATGATTTCAAATTCTTTATTTTTCCACATATCAAAAGAGAGTTATTTATCTTTCAATGACTAATCCTAATATTTTGGGACGTTACCAAATCTCTCCTTTCCATATGCATGCATGCACGTATTTTGCGGAAATAATTAATGTTTATAAAAGCTGATTATGCCGTTAATCATGTTTATCAATTAATAGTAACAATATATATATATATATATTATCATATTAAATCCTAAAATATTGAAATCAGCCTCTCGCCGGCGCTACCTTCGGATAAGGCTGGGCAAATTACCCGGAGAACCCGTCCCGACCCGAAACCCATCCCAAACCCGCGAAAAATTACTCGAACCCGCGGGTTCGGGTAATGAAATCTCATTACCCGCGGGTTCGGGTTCGGGTTTTAAAATAACTGAAACGGGTACCCGCGGGTACCCGAGTATATATGTATATATATATAGACATATACATTATATTTATTACAAATATGCCACTCTAACCTAACCCAAGTTATAATTTTCTTCCTTTTTTCTTCCTTCCCGCTGCCGACCTGCCTCTTGTCTCCCTCAGCCGACCTCTCGTCTCCTTCAGTCTAACCCTCTCTGTGATTGCTCGATAAACCCAACTCAAAGGTACGAAATCAACCAACTCCCATCTCTCTTTGCCTCTCAATTTCCTCTTGCCGACCACCTCTCGCCGATCTCCCTTTTGCCGACCTCCCTCTCAACCTCCTCTCGTCTCGACGCCAACAATGTCCTTCTTCTCTTCTCTTTTCTTTCTCGACTCCCTTTTGCTCTTTTCCTCACCGACGCCCTTTTTCTCTTTTCCTCTCATCTCCCTCTCCCTCTCGTCTCTTCTCGGCATCCCTCTCATCTCTTTCCGACCTCCTCCTGTCTCCCTCCATCACCACCGCGGTAACTCGAGGTGAGATAAGTGCGAGGTGAGAGATAGAGAGAGATTTTGGGTACAACCATTTCGGATTATATGAAGAAATTAGTTTCATGTGTTAAATTGGGAATGTAATTTAGGTAAGTCGATTCAACAAGATCTTGATGAAAGTTGGGAACGATTCATGTTCATCCTATTCAATCCCGTCCAGTTCCATCGATTCTTAACAAGACAAACAAACAGTTCATTATAAAATTAGATTCGGGTTCGGGTACCCGTGGGTACCCGGGTTATTTGGCGGGGACCCGAACCCCGGGTATCCGAGCCTCTCGGGTTCGGGTTCGAGTAGGAAAATGTCTACCCGGTC
>CM071876.1:2792400-2805276 GCA_036759665.1 Gynandropsis gynandra
ATAGAAAGACTAATCCTTTCGAATCATAGACTTTTCTATTATTATTTTTAATTCACAAATCTAATATCATTATACTAATAAATGTATAAATTTTATTTTTTATATTATTTGTTTACCTTAATATCTTTAAAATTCTATTAAATTTAGTATTATGATAAAAAAAACATAATTATTTTGATAACACAATATTAACTTTAACATAATATTAACTGCCATGAGCGAATGAGAAGAAACTACAACGAAGGTGAAGAAGCTCGCAACGAAGATTTCGTATAAATGAGTTCGCATTGAGGTTGCCAATTTGAAGGTTGTGTGAAGGAAGAGTACGATGATATGATTTGGAAATATTGATCTTTTATACTAAATTTTATTTCAAATAAATATATAACCTTTTTTGTTGTTTATTATTTATTGATATATGTAATTTTTTTATTTATTTACATATATAATAACTAAAATATTCTCTAAATTAATATAAATATTTTGTGTTTCTTTAAAATATTAATATTACTAATATATAATTCATTTAAAGTAATTTATGAATGATAATTAATGTAAAATAAAAACAAAAAAATTTTGATGATGTGGAAACTTGAGAGAAGAGAATGCATGACAAGCCTCCAAATTGTTGAACTTTTAATATATAGACTAGGAAAAGATCCCACGCGATGCGCAGGTGATGATTGATATAGTTTCCTTCACAAATGTTTTGGAATCATGGACGATGTTTGCATAAAATTCAATTATGGTATAAATTTGGTTTTTGAGTGGAAGATATGTACGATTAGAGAAAAAAAAGTGATATCATATGAAAATAGTGAGTAATCATATGAAAAGCGTGAGTAAAGAGAAAATGGGGATAGTAAAAAAATGAATGATAATAGAGATGTAAATATAGTCTGTGGATAATATCGAGAGGAACAGTTATGTTAACAATTATGTCGTTATAGCTGCAAGGGCCTTTAACAACATTCAATAGCATCCTTAGATAATACAATTCACCTGCAGATGGGTGTATGTTAACAATTATGCTCAAACAAAAACCTCTTTTCCTTAGAGACCAATTATCTGTGTTGTGCCAAACAAACTTTGTTGGAAATTGTACGTATGTTAATTCATTTGCAACTTCATACAATCTGTTGGTCTTCAACCATTCTGTAAACATTGTTTGTTTGGAGCCAGGTTTTGCTAAGATTGTCTCAAGATCTTCAGAATCCTGAAATGTCAAGAAATGTTCATTTTCCAAATGAACCGAAAGTCTCATGACTGGTGGTTTTTTGTTATGAATGTGGAAGGCAACGATTCTCCAGACTACTTCACACGAAGATAGATACCTACACTCTAGATAATTAGATATTTCGTTGTTTTCTTTCACACGAAGATAGATACCTACAATCCAAGATGATCAGATATTTTGTTCCATTTTGGATTAGCCGTCATAGTTAAAAACAGATCAGGAGTATCATACCATCTACACATGATCATTGTATCATGATAGTTCTCAACCATGTATCGTGGTCCTCCTATCGAACAAATTGATATGTATATCTTTGTGTATGTTTAATTGATACATATATAGATGTATGAGAGTGCTCAGTTTATAAACATTCTGATCCTTTTAAGACCAATTGAGCAATAAGAAACAACTTTTAGCTTCTCTTTCGGACAACTATCTATATAGATAAATCGTTATATATATATATATATATATATATAAAGAATAATCTAGGAGAGCTTTTTAGAAGGGTAAATAACATTCATAATAATACATTAGAAGACAGAAATATTTTCTCTTATTTGTTCATTACAAAGCAGATGAAGGATATTTCCTTAAGAGAAGAGAAGGCCTCAAACAACAATCGCAGAAGCTGCATTTTCTTCTTCTGTCTGATACATTCCATTAATTCGTTCCTTCGTTCGTTCATTCATCGATTCTCAGGCGCTTTGTCCGCTATGATTCAAAGTCCCCCTGGTGGGTTTCCTCTTATGTTGCATTTTCAGGTGTTTTCTTGTTTTCGGATTCAGATTTGGTGGGAGAATGTGGATTCGACGATGAACACTTGAGCTTGTCAAGACCTGATTTATGCTTATCGAACATCATCTGCATGTACTTCCATTGTTCCTCTATCCGAAGCTGCAGGTTTCTTTGAATCTGAGGGGAAACAAACACACACCCACAGCCCTTTTGATACAAATTCGACGGGTGTAAACTCGTGAGGGCCTTTATGGAAAGATTTGCTGTAAGTTCCTCAAGCTGCTCGTGGAGCTGCTTCTGTACTTCCATCTGAAGTCTTTTATATCAATGCCATTGAAATCTCGAAAACATTATTCAATCAATCAAATGAATCTGTTCAACTTTAACGATAAATATAGACCCGTACGTACGTTTTCAAATAAAGAGATGAAATCTGTTCAAAAGAGGTATCCTTCTTCTCCGAAGAACATGGAAAATCATCAAAGAAAATAATTTTGAAGAAGAAATCAATGAAACCTCCAGAAAAAAATGATCAAAACAGAGATTTTTTGTAGATTATAACCTTCAGACAATTCTGACCTATATGCATTCCTATATTTATGCAGTTTAAAGCAAAAAAAAAAAAATCTCAGCTCTTATTAACATATATATATATATATATAAAGAGATGTAATGAATAACCAAAACCCAGATTAAATAAAGAATAATAACAACCTGCAAATGGCTTTTCACATGATAAATAGTCAAGCCGTCGACTTTCATAAGCTTCAGAACACCTTTTGGAGTAGCTCCTGCGTAAAATAGGATGATGAATCAATCGAAGCAGAACCTATTGAAGGCAGTTTTACCTTCGCCAGAGTAATATCCTTATGATATTCATGGCATTAGAAAAAAAAATAACAGCAACGATGAGCCAAGCACGAAAAGTTGAAAACAAGCGTCAAGAGTAAAATTCTCAAAGGGGTCATTTAGACAAACCCCATTGAAGCTTGGAACTAAACATCATTTCAATGTCTTCCGAGTTTGTCAAAGTCCCCAAATCAGAAGACAAAGACCATGTCTAAGGACAATGAAACAAAATCAAAAGCAAAGGATTCATCAAACTAAGACAGATCAATGATAAAAGCTATCAGCTCATCAACATCTCATTGAAGATGAGAGGAACCCTAAAAGAGAATCTTTTTTCTCATAGCCATAACAATAATCCAATTCATGAACCAAGGTACTATCTTTATCGCCAAGTTCGACCATCAGATCCCTTAAAAAATATTGAGTCTCGTTGCTTCAACTTCAATCACTCTTCTTTTACCATTTTACTTCAGTTAAACTCAATTAAGTTCATATTATGATTGCTTGAACAATACTAAGACTGAGACCAGCAACAAAATTCACCATCCGTTAAGTAAAAATCAGATAAATCATGATCAATCAACGGGAAAGAGGCAAAAATTATTCAAAAGAAGGTAAATTGTGCATTCAACCGTTCAGATTCTGTACAAAAGAAGGTAAAGATGAGACTTTTGATATAAAAATATTTCGTCTAGAAATCCACAAATCAGACGCAGAAAGAAAAGAATACGGGCTAACACCTACCAATCAACCAATCGAAGGGAAGTATTGCTGGCCGTCGATGTGCGAAACCGAGCAGAGGGAGAAACGCTGGAGGGACGAGTGCGATGAACCGAGAAATAAACTACTACCGACACCGATATTCCGCGAGAGCGTTGAAAACCCGAGGTCTACGGGGAACCAGCCGATGGATTCATGTGGAGCGAAGAGGAGAGGGAGCGGGTGGCAAGCGATAGGGAAGGGGAAGGAGGAAAGGTATTTATGAGAGAGGGTATAGTAACTGCAGATGTGTGTGAGATAAGGGTTTAAATGCACCTTTACAGGTGAAGATAAAGAAAGATTGTTCGTCTACCACAATCAGTAGTGGAAGAAAACCAGTTTTATTATAATTAATACCTGGAAAAATCACGTTTTTTTACGGTTTGTGCATAATTTTTTTCTAAAATATGACATGGAAGCCTATAGTATTTAGAAAAACTAGAACTTTTATATATATGATTTATCTTTAATTATCTTTAATTGAGAAGATTTTTTAAAAATATATGTATTTTTAGTAAATTTTTAAATTAATTATTAATTATCTTTTATATATCATATTATTTTAAAATGATAAAAAAATTGTAATGATTATTTACAAATTAATCTATAAAGGTATATAAATTTCTAACTTATTTTGAAAATAATTAAATATAGTTCATATATTATTTTAGAAATTATAGAATATTTCATACTAGCCATTTATTGCTAAAAAACCTCCAAACCGTAAAAAATATAAATTTAGTTTGTATTGCCTAAAAAAATCTCAAACTTTCAAATTTTTTAACATTAATCATAAATTTAACACCATATTCAATTCTTGATGTGACATCAATTTTTTTTGAAAATAAATAAATTTCTGACAAAAAAATTAAAAACTATATTTTTTCGATAATAACTTTAGTTTATTTATGTTTTGAAAGAAAAACATTGAGTAAAACAATTAAATGGGAATTGTAATGCGCAATTTGATGTATTAAAACCCTATAGGAATTTTAATGGGCTCTCTTGATATGGGCCCAAATATAAAGCCCAATTATTGAATTCCTAAGGCCCATTTGATAATATCCCCAAACCCTTGTTCTGCATTTCTCCTTTGCATCGTAGGTTTAGATTTCTCCTCTCTTGATTCTCTCCTTCTCTCTCTCTAGCGACACCAAAAGCACGAAGCAAAGGAGAGAGAGAAAACGCCAGAGAGGGTTGAAGGAGAAGAAGGCATAAGAAGAAGAACAGATGGATCCAGATGCGTTGTCGAAGGCGTTCGTGGAGCACTACTACTCCACCTTCGACGCGAATCGGGCAGGATTGGCGAGTCTCTATCAAGAAGGATCCATGTTGACCTTTGAAGGCCAAAAGATTCAAGGTTCTCAGAACATTGTTGCCAAGCTTACCAGCCTCCCCTTTCAGCAGTGTAAGCACAACATCACCACCGTCGATTGCCAGCCCTCCGGTCCCGCCGGTGGCATGCTCGTCTTTGTCTCCGGCAATCTTCAGCTCGCCGGCGAACAGCACGCCCTTAAGTTTAGCCAGGTCTTTAATCCTGTTCTCCTATTTCATGCTTCGATTTTATAATCCTGTGATTGTTGGGGTTTTAGGGTTTCGGGTGATTTGGGGTCGATCTGCTATTAGGTTTTTGGGAGATCCGTCGATCTGTAAATGTCTGGTGTTGTTATGTTCTGTCTGTTCAATTTGGTAATAGATCCAATACGGAGGTGAAGGTTTAGGGGGTTTTCGACCATTAATCTTGGCTTTAGCCATGATCGTGGTGAATGCACACGGTGTTGCTTAGTCGTGATTCCCCTGATCGCTCCTGTTACTTAGCTTTTTTAATCTTTTTTTGCCTCTTGATTCGTGAATCATTCATTTTGCTCTGTGGATTTAGCATTGTTTGGTTCTCAAATTGGGGTTTTATGGATCATTTTATATGCTTATTTTGGAGGATTTTGATGGTTTTGCTTGAGTTTTTGTTTTTTGGTCATTTGATGATTATGATTAAGAGACTATTTAATTTCGCTGCAAATCAAGAAATTTATTTTGCATGAATTCGACCTTTAGATCTTCATTTCAGACTACATGTCTGACCAGTGTTATTGTTGACTGATCATCAACGTACCATAATAGGTTTTGATATGTGAATTGGGATATATTCTCATCAAAGCGACCGCATATTTCGAATGTGCAAATCTCACATCTCTTAGATTATGAATCCTACAACTCTTCTCGCGTTGTTTGTATAGACTCCTAACACGGCTGCATTTCATGCCCAGATGTTCCATTTGATGCCAACGCCACAGGGAAGCTTTTACGTGTTCAACGACATATTCAGGTTGAACTATGCCTGAGTGCTAATTGGTGGTATATGTTCTGAACAAGTCAAGGATTGGTGGAAGTTTTGGCGTACTTGTAATCGATCAGTTTCAGTCATTTTGGATTTGGAAACTGTAACCTTTCGGTATTTGCTATACTTTCGATGGGTTTGTTGCTTTATCGCGTTCCAAAATTACTGGAATGAATCTGTGTTCTATGATTATAATTATGCTTGGTTGAGTTGATGAAACGATTCTGATTTCCGGGCAATATGAAGTGTTATTTGGAACTGCTTTTGCTTATGAACTATGTCGTCTAAAGGGCATTTTGGTTGGCGGTGAACTGAGTGATCCAACATCTAGCAAATATTTTGTATATATATAATGTTGCATTTTGGGTTGGCATAGCTGTATATCTTTATGCATACGTTTAAAAACCTAATAAAAAAAATTAGAGAAAATACAATTTGTCTTTAATTTTTATTTGTGAAAATATATATATTTTGAAATTTTTGAGGTTGTCTCTAATCGCAAAGTTAAGAAATACAAATAGGGAGAGACGATTTAGAAGATTTTGAATAATTTTCGAGCGATTTCAAATGTTTTCGACATATTTCGAACGTTTTTTGAATGTTTTAGGTGATTTCAATCAATTTCGGACGATTTTTAACAACTTTCGACCGATTTCGGGGTTTTCCGGATGATTTCGGAGTTCAAAGGATCGTATGAGTCTCATAGAGTCGCATGAGCGTTCATATGGTTTTCAAGTAGTGTAACACCCGTATTTAAGAGATAATTGTGCTTTAATAATACCTACTTCCATGTATTCATAAGAAACAATATTTTGTTTCTTCTAAATATTATCTCCCATTATCAAAATAAAATAAAATATGGGTTTTTAGGGTAATAATGCAACACAACATTTTATATACAACCATGAAGAAGCCATTGGTTTTGGGACTTTTACCCAAAGAAGAAGTCATTCTTCTTCTTCGTTAAAACCCAAATCTCGTAGCATCTCAGGCACATTGAGAGAAGGTAACGAATGAGTTCCATTGCCGTTGCGGTTGTTATGTTCCTCAGAGGTTTCATTATGTTTTATGTCAGAAAGTTGGTCGCTGATGGGTTTAACTCCACCTTTCATCATCCCTGCAAGCATACCTCCGAACGATCTAAATGGGTGGCTTAATCTGTTCTTCATCTTCATGATGATGGAGAACTCAGAGAGTTGCCATGTCAGTGTAAGGATGATCAAGGCCGAGAGAAGCACGTGAGTTATGGTGTTTTGCCTCTTCACCTTCTTGATCTCTTTGGCTAATTCCTCTGTACTGACTTCGTTCTTTTGGTTTTCAGACACACTCTTCATCTGCTTTTTCACTTCTGTTTCATCAGAAGATCTTGAAGAATCCGCCGTTTTTTCTTCTGTCTCTATATCTGCCTTGTCTGTGTTTCTCCTCTGTTTCGGCAATTCGAGCTACCAACAAAGAAAAGGATTTCAGAATCTGAAAAGGGATTACGAAAGGATTCAAAAGACAAGATTACAGAATCTAATAACTTGACTGAGGTCAAAATTAACTGAAACCTTATGCCATTTGCTCATCATAGTCAAGTGGAGAGAGAGAGAGAGAGAGAGAGAATTCAACACTTGATTGTTACATAATCACATCGATAGGATCAAAGAGAATCCCTAGTTTTATCGAATTCCATCGAACCAAAACTAGGGGAGATCAAAACATAATACTATTCAATGAATACTTATTTGGCTTATGGGGCGATGAAAAACAAGATTCAAACATCGTCATCGGACAACCTCGAATCAATAATTCGAACAAAAAACAGAAATTAGACGTAGAAGGAGGTAATTCCGATGGTCGGAGAAGGAGAATCTTCACGGAATCGATGAAACGAGAGAGAGAGACCTGCGAGAGAAGCGTAGAAAGAAGAAGGTGATCATCGTCGTCTTCGATGAAGGAATGACCCACAGCGTCTCGTTTCCTCTTATCATTGAGTAACTTCTCGATCGCCTTGCTCAGGACTTCCACATCTTCACTCGATTCCATTTCTCTCTCTCTCTCTCTCTGATTCTCAAAGGAAAAACATAACCTAGATAGTAGCTATCGAGACACGGGCGAACGTGGACATTTACTCGCTACTCGCGACACGTTGTAACTAATAGCTAGTATATTTTCTTATTTCATAGCGATGGGTTTATAAGAATATTTATAGATAATTGAAAACTCCAACTAAGTAAACTTTCTTTAATATAAAATATAAACTTTACTTAATATAAAATATAAACTTTCTTTAATATGTCCCCTCAAGACGGAGCACGGAAGGTGATTCCGATCTTGACACATAGATCATGGAAAGAAGAGCGCGGAAGCGGCTTCGTCAGAATGTCAGCAAACTGATCGCGGGAGGTGACGTGAAAAACCCGAAGAGAACCGTCTTGAACTTGACCCCGAACGAAAAGAAAATCCAAAGCTAGATGTTTCATACGTGAGTGAAACACTGGATTAGCACTGAGATAGGTGGCCCCGACGTTATCACAGTAGATAGTAGGCGTATCCGTAGGAGAAACACCAAGTTCAGATAGCAAGGACATGAGCCATCGAAGTTCCGCGGACGTGTTGGCTACTGACCGATACTCAGCTTCAGTTGATGATCGAGAGACACTACCTTGTTTCTTGGATGACCAAGAAACCGGATGTCGTCCAAGATATACAATATATGCCCCCGTAGAAGTGAAGTCATGACAATCACCAGCCCAGTCCGCATCACTAAATGCATGCAACTGGAGCATGTTGGAGGCCGAGAGAAAGACACCAGCAGTACGCGTTCCGTTAAGATAACGAAGAACACGTTTTGCGGCTTGCCAGTGAAGATCCGTTGGAGCGTGCATGAACTGAGATAGCTTGTTGACAGCAAAACTTACATCCGGGCGAGTGAGCGACAGGTATTGCAAACTGCCAATGATTGTCCGATACTCCGATGGATCATCTAGAGGTGTCCCCGAGCGAATTGTGAGTCGCGACGTTGAAGCCATAGGCGTCTGTATCGGCTTAGCATCCTGCATGTGTGTCCGGACTAGGAGATCATTGATGTATTTGTGTTGTGTGAGCATTAGGCCTGTGTCCGAGCGAGAGACCTCAACCCCAAGGAAGAAGGATAAATTGCCAAGATCTTTCAGAGAGAACCGAATCGCCAATGCCGTGATGAAGTTTTGAACTCGCGTAGAACAACTACCTGTCACAACAAGATCATCCACATAGACGAGAACGAAGATAGAGACTTCGTGATCGCGAAGAATAAAGAGAGATGGGTCGGCAAGAGAGTTACGAAACCCATGTGTGACGAGGAAGTTGCGCAGTTCAGAATACCATGCCCGAGGTGCTTGTTTAAGCCCATAGATAGCCTTTTGTAACTTGCAAACATGCGTTGGATTATCCTTGTCAATAAATCCCGGTGGTTGAGACATATAGACCTCTTCAATTAGACGTCCCTGCAAAAAGGCATTGTTAACATCAAATTGTCTAAGGGGCCAACCTTTGGTGACAGCAATGCTTAGGACAAGTCGAATGGTTGCCGGTTTGACAACGGGGCTGAACGTCTCATGAAAGTCAACTCCCGGACGCTGATGAAATCCTTTAGCAACCAAACGTGCCTTGTACCGTTCAATAGATCCATCAGGCTTTCGTTTAACACGGAAGACCCACTTACATCCCACAATGTTGGGAGCAGCCTCGGGGGGAACTAGGGTCCATGTGCCATTTCGAATAAGCGCATCAAACTCTTCTGTCATAGCCTTGCGCCAGTTTGAGTCTTTTAATGCTTGGGCAACTGATGTAGGTTCAATGTCAGTCCCTGACGCCGTGGCCAAGAGGGAGAATAGCTTGTTTGGCTTAGTGATGTTGTTCTTGGACCGTGTCGTCATAGGATGCAGATTTGTTGTAGGCTGCACCGTAGCTTCAGGATCAGTGCTTGAGCAGGTGGATACAGAGGTCACGGCAGCATGATCGAGCAGGGAGACTGGCTGAGAGGTGTCTGCAACTGTAACAGGTTCGGCATCATCACGATCCACATGAGTGTCCACGGTAGGAGTCACAGCAGGTGAAGAATCCGAGCTGGGGGGCAGACCCGAGGACGATGGAACAGAGGAGGGGACGAGAGAAACAGTAGGGTCCGAAGACAAGGGGGATGATGACGAAGGGTGTGATGACATGGACGGGAAGAATTTTGAGTAGGCCGCATAAGGGAAGATGTTTTCATGAAACTCAACGTGTCTAGACACATAGATACGAGAGGTAACGGGCTCTAGACATAGATAGGCACTTTGTGTGGGAGAGTATCCTAGGAAGACACATGGAGTAGATCGAGGGGATAATTTGTGGGAGGAGTAAGGGCGAAGCCAAGGATAACAGAGACACCCAAAGACCCTAAGTTTCTCATAATTCGGATCAACCCCAAAGAGACTTATGTAAGGTGATGACATGGAAAGTGTTGGAGTTGGCATTCTATTGATCAGATAGACAGCCATGGTGAATGCATAAGACCAAAAAGAGAGAGGGAGGGACGCATGCATAAGAAGAGACATGCCAGTTTCGACTATGTGTCGGTGACGACGTTCCGAAATGCCGTTGTGCTCGGGTGTGTGGGGTGGGGTAGTGAAATGAGAGATACCATGGGAGGAAAGGAAGGAGGCTAGGGAAATGTATTCACCTCCATTATCAGTGTAAAGTGTTTTGATTTTAGTGTTGAATCTGTTTTCGACAAGAGCTTTGAACTTCATAAACGTGTCAAGGACTTGAGATTTGGCTTTAAGTGGGTATAACCAAGAGTAACGAGTGAAATGATCAACAAAAAGGACATAGTATTTGAAGCCATCGATGGAAGCAAGCGGAGACATCCATACGTCAGAAAAAAGTATTTCTAGAGGCATAGAGGAAGTGATAGTAGATTGAGCAAAAGGAAGTTTATGGCTTTTATTACGAGCGCAAGAGTTGCAAAACATAATGGAGGAATTCCGAGACAACGGCAAATGAAACTTAGACACGACATGCTTTAACATAGGAAGGGATAAATGACCTAAACGAGAGTGCCACTCGGACAAAGTGGACTTGACACTACTGAAAGCAACAAAGGTTGACGCAGAGGAGGGTTTGAGCGGCCACTCATAGATACCGTCTTTACTTTTACCTGTTAGGATTGGTGCCCCCGTGCTGAGATCCTTCACCTGAAAAAGATGTGGAAAGAATTCCACAGAAACTCCATTAGTATTACAAAGCTGGTTGACCGAGACGAGATTTTTATGAATCGATGGCACACAAAGCACATTAGTAAACGATAAAGGACGTGTGGTAGAAGGCATAGAAAAAGAACCCGTGTGAGTTATTGGTAGGGTCCAGCCATCACCAACAATCACATCCTCTCCTCCACGGTATGGACTATGAAGTGCCAGATTTTGAAGATCGGATGTGATATGATGCGAAGCCCCACTGTCAAGAAGCCACGAACCAGAATCATAGTACGGCGCGAGCGCATTGTGAGCCTGCGGTTGCCACGATTGCTGAGGCTGTGGAGGATGTGAATGTCCTGGAGATCTGTGCGCCGGGATCAGTGTGAATTGAGGGCATCTCTTTGCACTATGTCCAAAGACTCCACATGCTTGGCACTTGCCTTGATACCCTTTAGATTGCGAGCGGTGTGATCGATGATCAGATGTATAGTCTCTACCTCGTCCGCGAAAGTGCTGTTGGGAACGAGTGTTGGTGTAGTGAGCAAAGGATGAAGCGGATTGTTCCGTAGCCATGGCAGATAGGAGTTGACGTTGACAGGAAACGTCGTCAATGAAGGCTGAGATAGCGCAGGGAAGGGCGGCCGAATTAGGGGATGGCGGCTAAAACAGGGTAGGCAGAAAAAGAAAAAAAAAGGTTATTTTGTCTTATGACTTGGGCTCTGATACCATAATAGCTAATGTATTTTCTTATTCCATAGCGAAGGGTTTACAAGACTATTTATAGACAATTGAAAACCCTAAATAAATAAACTTTCCTTAATATAAAATATAAACTTTCCTTAATAGTTACCTCGACCATAGGTTTTATTAAAAGGAGGTGTATTGGTTTTACCAGATGAAAGGGAAGATTAACCAGATTGAGCATTGAAGGCCATATGTTGAGAGACCTCTTAAGGTTTATAGGCTATCCTTGTGAGGTCCAAAATAATAAGATGACTTAGAACCTCTTCATAGGTGGGAAACAATGTTCAATGCATGGATGTTTTGATCACCACGGTGAAAGATTGTATTCATTTTCTAGATCTGAAGGAGCCTAAATATATTCAATGATTCCAACACATGTTTCCCTATGGCCATTAAATGATTACATCTTGACTTGAAGTCTCGTAGGTATTTTGGCATTGTCTTTCCTTCTATGCATTTAATTTTTAAAGAAGCTAGAAGGTCAAATTCCTAAGAGATCGACATCTTATTGATGTTTCTGGCTAGAGACTCCCAGACTTTTATTTAGGAGTTAATGTCGATGACTTAGTGTTGAGGATGAGACTCTACCCGAATATAAGGACCGATCACAACACCTAAAGTTAAGAGGATGTAGAACGTGTTCGATTGATTGGTGGCGGATGCACTTGCTAAGGCACCACAAGGACATCAAGAGACTTCAAGGGAAGTTTATGTAACGTACCTACAAGTGGACGAGGTTGGGAGGAACAAGAATCTAGGAAATCCGGAGGTGCTCGGCCTGGGAAAAGTTTTGTTTAACCCGAGCGTATCCTCTTGATCCATGGAAGATGAGAAAGGCTTGATCACTTGACCCCGAGCATGGTAGGACTCCACCCAGCATAGTTCTTACGTGACTAACATGCTTTAGTTTTTGCAAAATTTAGGTTTAAGACTTCATAAACGTGTCAAGGACTTGAGATTTGGCTTTAAGTGGGTATAACCAAGAGTAACGAGTGAAATGATCAACAAAA
>CM071876.1:2806521-2824645 GCA_036759665.1 Gynandropsis gynandra
GCGGGCATGAACTGAGATAGCTTGTTGACAGCAAAACTTACATCCGGGCGAGTGAGCGACAGGTATTGCAAACTGCCAATGATTGTCCGATACTCCGATGGATCATCTAGAGGTGTCCCCGAGCGAATTGTGAGTCGCGACGTTGAAGCCATAGGCGTCTGTATCGGCTTAGCATCCTGCATGTGTGTCCGGACTAGGAGATCATTGATGTATTTGTGTTGTGTGAGCATTAGGCCTGTGTCCGAGCGAGAGACCTCAACCCCAAGGAAGAAGGATAAATTGCCAAGATCTTTCAGAGAGAACCGAATCGCCAATGCCGTGATGAAGTTTTGAACTCGCGTAGAACAACTACCTGTCACAACAAGATCATCCACATAGACGAGAACGAAGATAGAGACTTCGTGATCTCGAAGAATAAAGAGAGATGGGTCGGCAAGAGAGTTACGAAACCCATGTGTGACGAGGAAGTTGCGCAGTTCAGAATACCATGCCCGAGGTGTTTGTTTAAGCCCATAGATAGCCTTTTGTAACTTGCAAACATGCGTTGGATTATCCTTGTCAATAAATCCCGGTGGTTGAGACATATAGACCTCTTCAATTAGACGTCCCTGCAAAAAGGCATTGTTAACATCAAGTTGTCTAAGGGGCCAACCTTTGGTGACAGCAATGCTTAGGACAAGTCGAATGGTTGCCGGTTTGACAACGGGGCTGAACGTCTCATGAAAGTCAACTCCCGGACGCTGATGAAATCCTTTAGCAACCAAACGTGCCTTGTACCGTTCAATAGTCCATCAGGCTTTCGTTTAACACGGAAGACCCACTTACATCCCACAATGTTGGGAGCAGCCTCGGGGGGAACTAGGGTCCATGTGCCATTTCGAATAAGCGCATCAAACTCTTCTGTCATAGCCTTGCGCCAGTTTGAGTCTTTTAATGCTTGGGCAACTGATGTAGGTTCAATGTCAGTCCCTGACGCCGTGGCCAAGAGGGAGAATAGCTTGTTTGGCTTAGTGATGTTGTTCTTGGACCGTGTCGTCATAGGATGCAGATTTGTTGTAGGCTGCACCGTAGCTTCAGGATCAGTGCTTGAGCAGGTGGATACAGAGGTCACGGCAGCATGATCGAGCAGGGAGACTGGCTGAGAGGTGTCTGCAACTGTAACAGGTTCGGCATCATCATGATCCACATGAGTGTCCACGGTAGGAGTCACAGCAGGTGAAGAATCCGAGCTGGGGGGCAGACCCGAGGACGATGGAACAGAGGAGGGGACGAGAAGAAACAGTAGGTCCGAAGACAAGGGGGATGATGACGAAGGGTGTGGTGACATGGACGAGAAGAATTTTGAGTAGGCCGCATAAGGGAAGATGTTTTCATGAAACTCAACGTGTCTAGACATATAGATATGAGAGGTAACGGGCTCTAGATATAGATATGCACTTTGTGTGGGAGAGTATCCTAGGAAGACACATGGAGTAGATCGAGGGGATAATTTGTGGGAGGAGTAATGACGAAGCCAAGGATAACAGAGACACCCAAAGACCCTAAGTTTATCATAGTTCGGATCAACCCCAAAGAGACGTATGTAAGGTGATGACATGGAAAGTGTTGGAGTTGGCATTCTATTGATCAGATAGACAGCCGTGGTGAATGCATAAGACCAAAAAGAGAGAGGGAGGGACGCATGCATAAGAAGAGACATGCCAGATTCGACTATGTGTCGGTGGCGACGTTCCGAAATGCCGTTGTGCTCGGGTGTGTGGGGTGGGGTAGTGAAATGAGAGATACCATGGGAGGAAAGGAAGGAGGCTAGGGAAATGTATTCACCTCCATTATCAGTGTAAAGTGTTTTGATTTTAGTGTTGAATCTGTTTTCGACAAGAGCTTTGAACTTCATAAACGTGTCAAGGACTTGAGATTTGGCTTTAAGTGGGTATAACCAAGAGTAACGAGTGAAATGATCAACAAAAAGGACATAGTATTTGAAACCATCGATGGAAGCAAGCGGAGACATCCATACGTCAGAAAAAAGTATTTCTAAAGGCATAGAGGAAGTGATAGTAGATTGAGCAAAAGGAAGTTTATGGCTTTTATTACGTGCGCAAGAGTTGCAAAACATAATGGAGGAATTCCGAGACAACGGCAAATGAAACTTAGACACGACATGCTTTAACATAGGAAGGGATAAATGACCTAAACGAGAGTGCCACTCGGACAAAGTGGACTTGACACTACTGAAAGCAACAAAGGTTGACGCAGAGGAGGGTTTGAGCGGCCACTCATAGATACCGTCTTTACTTTTACCTGTTAGGATTGGTGCCCCCGTGCTGAGATCCTTCACCTGAAAAAGATGTGGAAAGAATTCCACAGAAACTCCATTAGTATTACAAAGCTGGTTGACCGAGACGAGATTTTTATGAATCGATGGCACACAAAGCACATTAGTAAACGATAAAGGACGTGTGGTAGAAGGCATAGAAAAAGAACCCGTGTGAGTTATTGGTAAGGTCGAGCCATCACCAACAATCACATCCTCTCCTCCACGGTATGGACTATGAAGTGCCAGATTTTGAAGATCGGATGTGATATGATGCGAAGCCCCACTGTCAAGAAGCCACGAACCAGAATCATAGTACGGCGCGAGCGCATTGTGAGTCTGCGGTTGCCACGATTGCTGAGGCTGTGGAGGATGTGAATGTCCTGGAGATCTGTGCGCCGGGATCATTGTGAATTGAGGGCATCTCTTTGCACTATGTCCAAAGACTCCACATGCTTGGCACTTGCCTTGATACTCTTTAGATTGTGAGCGGTGTGATCGATGATCAGATGTATGGTCTCTACCTTGTCCGCGAAAGTGTTGTTGGGAACGAGTGTTGGTGTAGTGAGCAGAGGATGAAGCGGATTGTTTCGTAGCCATGACAGATAGGAGTTGACGTTGACAGGAAACGTCGTCAATGAAGGCTGAGATAGCGTAGGGAAGAGCGACCGAATTAGGGGGTGGCGGCTAAAACAGGGTAGGCAGAAAAAGAAAAAAAAAAGGTTATTTTGTCTTATTACTTGGGCTCTGATCCCATAATAGCTAATGTATCTTCTTATTCCATAGCGAAGGGTTTACAAGACTATTTATAGAAAATTGAAAATCCTAAGTAAGTAAACTTTCCTTAATATAAAATATAAACTTTACTTAATATAAAATATAAACTTTCCTTAATAGTAACTAACGTAATCTAAATTATCTATTACTAGTAATAAATGACTTCGCGCAATGGTTTATGTTTGTATTATCAAAAAAAATTATTAGATTGAATGGTTAATAAATTAGACTTTGTTAAAATATAATTATTTAAGTATAATTGAATTATTCATAATAATTTATTAAACTGGAGGATAATAATAAAAATACGCAAAACAATAAATGGAAAGACAATAAAAGATAAAATGCAGATATCATTCGTAGACTTTAAATAAAAGATATAATATACACACATTTTAAAAAGACATGTTAAACCAAACGGACTGCGCTGCGATATACTGAAACATTAGAAAGAATTAAAAAGAGTAGGAGCAAAATAATATTTAAAAAATATAATTATATGTATAGATGTATAATATATGTATGAGTTAAGTGAATATATTGATATATGATGTTTTGAGAAAACAATATAATATTTCTTAGACAATAATTGAAAATTGATTTCATTAATGTGATCTACGAAAAAAAAACAAACAATGATTATGTATAAAGATATCATATATTATGATTAGATGTAAGATGAAAAATCTAATGATATAATTTTTTTTATCATGTCTAGTTTGGAGGCCGATAAAAATCTATTGATAAACAATATTTGTGACATCTGATTCTTGTGTTAAATTTTCGTTCATATCCAATATCTTCAACCCATCAGATGAAATAACTCTTGAAAGCGCAACATAAAGCTGTCTGTGGCTGAAAACTAGTTTTGGCAAAAATAATTTGATTTGTTTAAGATTTTGCCATTGATTTTTATTTATTGTCATTATGTAGTATAATCTAAGTTGAAATTATCTTCTTCTCAATGTAAATGGAAGACTTGAATTAGTAGGTGATAAAATCACCCTTGGTATAAGGACTTTATTCCTTACACGAGTTTGAGTGATAATTTCTGCCTCAAGTACGCGTGTAGCTAAGTGAGTTACGACTAAACATGTGGCGTTATATAGTCACTCCCTTTGGTTGATGTATTAGAGTGTCATAATTGGGGTGTCAACTTTTAAACACATTTTATGTTTTGGTATTACAGAAAACTCCAAAGAGTTTAGGTACTCCACATGATAGTAAGAATGTCAATCAGTAGTCTTGGAGCTATCAACCCCAATCATGTCTCAACTAAAAAACCTGGTCGTATTGCCAGGAAGCTTTGATAATAAGAATTCATTTGCTTCATCAATATGTGCGTTCCTTGGTGTTAGAGTTGTATCTTTTTTACCTCATTATGATTGAGGTGTCGTTCCATCGCCAACAACTAATAGACAATCTATAAATTCCACACCATCTTGAGATAATCACAAGTTTTATGTCGATGTATGAATGCAACATGATTATCACAAGTATGAATGAATAATTGTTGCCTTAATAAATACTTTACGACCCCCTTGTGTTACATGTGAAATCTGTCTAAATCACCACCAAGTAGAACAATTTTACCTCTAAATGATTTTTCAGATGCTTCTTCATTGCTAACAGATATGATATATTTCAAGTTTTGATCCATAGCTTTGATTGTATGTCGGTGGACCATTAGTGCTTCATCCCAAATTATGAAATCTATTACAAGTAGTAAATTTCCAAACATGCTTCGTTGTTTAATATCGCATGTTGAACGCTCATTGACATCAAAGGGGATTTTGAAGCGAAAATGTGCAGCTTTACCCCAGGCATGAGAAAAGATGTCATATCTGAAGATGCAACTAGAATTACTACTTGAACTTCTGATTTAAGTTTTGCAATTATCAACCTATACAAATAGGTTTTGCCAGTTCCGCCTGGACCATAAATAGAAAACTCTCCCTTGGTTTTGTTGCACTGAATCTATAACAACATCATAAATTTTCATTTGTTTTTCAGTTATAGTCTAAAATAGTCTCAGATGTTCTGCCTTTCAAGTTTCACGTTAATTGTGAATTCGTGATGTAAAATATTGTTATCAATTCTTTGCAAAATATCTTTGTTTGGTGTAGGCATTGAAGGGAATTCTGTCAAAGATTTATCATTTTTAGTTAAAAGCATTTCGATCTCCATTAGTGTGTACTGTTTTATTTACGTGTCAGATAGTTTCCACCCATCAGGTCTGAATTCTTTTTTCTAATGAGTATATCAAGTTGACTAACCTCACAAATATAACAACAACGTAACAAAATAGACGATGCAACTGTGTCAGTATAGTCCATCTTGCTGTTTGGTTCATAGATTGAGTCAATTCGTTATCAACATTGAGCAAACCTCTCGCAACATAGGCTTGTTTGTAGGTGGCATACTTGATAGCATTAACATTTTTTGTGTCGTCATAGGTTAAATTCCCTTTAAAACATTAAGTAGCATCCTGAGGTAATACAATTTGCGAGATGCATGGTGGATATTAACGATTCTTCCCAATGTTAAGCCCATTTTCCTTCGAGACCAGAAAGGACCTATGCTTTGGCAAAAAAATATCATTGGAAACTGAACGTATACTAGTAGGTTTTATTGTGGGTGAAACTAATGGCTAACAAGGATGGTTTATAGATCCATTCCTTTGCATTTTCATATATTCCGTTTGCCTTCATCCACTCTTTAAACATTGTTACATCTGAACCCGGTTTTTTTAAGAGTCTTTCAAGATTATTTTCACCTTGAAATGTAAAAGAATGTTTGTTTTCCAAACGCATTGATACACTCCTAATAGATGGTTTCTTGCGATGTATGAGAAATGATAAGATCCTCGAAACAGTTTCGCACGAAGATAGATATCGACATTAGAGATAGTTAGATATTTCATTTATTTCCCTCACAGTCGGTCTAAACGAACTTTGAGTACATTCATTACTAACTCCCCTTTCAATTATATATGTATAATTGAATAATCCATAATAATTTATTAAACTAGAAAATAAAAAAAATATGCAAAAAAAATGTAAAGAAAATAAAAAATAAAATATCGACATCATTCGTATAGTTTAGAGATAAAAGATATAACATACACGCCTTTTAAGAAGTAATGTTAAATGTAATCGGTTGCGGTGAGTAACATATTCTGAAAAATCAGAAAGAGGCAAAAAGGTTAGGGCCGAAGTAATATTTTAAAAATATAATTACATATATAGATGAATAATATATGTACGAGTTAAGTAAATACCAGACCTGATAGATATATGATGTTTTAAGAAAAAAATGAAATATTTCTTAGGTTGTCATCATGTTTGAAAATTGGCTTCATTAATGTGACCTAAAAAAAAAAAAAAAAAGGAAAAAGAAACAACAAACATGTATAAAGACATCATATATTATAATTAGATGTAAGATGAAAAATTTAATAGTAGAAATTTTTTTATCCTGTCTATTTTAGAGGCCAAGGAAAATCTCTTGGTAAACAACATTTGTGACCTCTGATTCTTGTGTTGAATTTTCGTCATATCCAATATTTCAACCTATCAGATGAAGTAACTCTTGAAAATGTAATATATAGCTGTCCGTGACTGAAACTAGTTTTGGAAAATATAATCCAATTTGTTTAAACCTTTATCCTTGGCTTTTGTTTATTATAATTCCGTAGCACAATCGAACTATGTCTTCTTCTCAATGTAAATGGAAGACTTGAATTAGTAGGTCACAAAATCATTTTTGTATAAGGAGCTTGTTCCCTACATGAGTTCCAGTGGTAATTTCTGCCTCAAGTACGCATGTAGCTAATTGAGTTATGACTACATGTGTGTCGTTACATAGTCCTTTCCTTTGGTTAATATTGCAAAGCATCATAATTGGGGCGCTAACCTTTAACAAAATTTATGTTTTGATATTCCAGAGAACTCCAAAGACTTTAGGTACTCCAAAGGTAATAAGAATGCCAATCATCACTCGAGAGCTATCAATTCTAATAATGTCTCAACTAAAAAATTCATTCATATTGCCAGGAAGTTTTGATAATAAGAACTCATTTGCTTCACCAATATGTACATTCTTTTGTGTTAGAATCGCTCTAATTCTTAGATGTTCAAGATCCATGTAAGATGATGTTAAACATGGATATGTTGAATCCACAAGAGTTTGTAACAAGTTATTTGTCTTTCTAAGCATCAATTGTTTTTTCTATCATGATATTTTTACCTCCATTATGATTGGAAATTGTTGTATCGCTTATAGGTGTCGTCCCATCGTCAACAACTAATATTCAATCTGTAAATTCCACATCATCTTGAGGTAATCACATGCTTTGTGTCGACGTATAAATGCAACATGATTTTTATAAGTATGAACAATTAATTGTTGCCTGAATAGTTTCTGTATGACCCCCTTGTGTTACAGATAAAATCTATCTGAAATCACCACCAAATAGAATGGTTTTACCCCTAAATAGTTTTTCAGATGCTTCTTCATTGCTTACATAGATGATATCTTTCCAGGCTCGATCCAAAGGTTCGATTGTATGTTGGTGGGTCATTGGTGCTTCATCCCAATTATTAAATCTGTTATAAGTAGTAAATTTAAAATCATGCTTTGTTATTTTATATCGCATGTTGAACGCTCATTGACACCAAAGAGGATTTTAAAGCGAGAATATGCAGTTCTACCCCTAGGCATGAGAAGACATGCTAACCCCGAAGATATTACTAGACTTTCTGCTCTAATTTTTGCAATAAGCAACCTATACAATTAGGTTTTACCGGTTTTGCCTAGGCCATAAATAAACAAAAATTTCCCTTGGTTTTTGTTGCACTGAATCTATAATAGCATCATAAATTTTCATTTGTTATTTAGTTATAGTCTTAAATAATCTCAGATGTTCTACCCTTTCAAGTTCCACATTAAATGTGAATTCATGATGTGAAAGATTATTTGCAACTCTTAGCAAAATATATTTGTTTGGTGTAAGCATTGAAGGGAATTTTGTCAAAGATTCATCATTTTCAGCTAATAGTATTTCGATCTCCATTAATGTGTACTGTTGTATTTCCGTGTCAAATAGTTTCAACCCATTAAATTTGAATTAATTTCATTTTCTAATGAGTATATCATCAGACAACCACTTCCAACACTATTCAAGAGAGCTTCAGGTTGACGAACCTCACAATATAACAACAATGTAACAAATAAACAACACCCGCTGTGTGGGCATAACCCATCTTGCATCTTCGTTCATAACTTGAGTCCATTCATTATCAACATTGAGCAAATCTCTCGCAACATTGAATTGTTTGTAGGTGGTATACTTGATAGAATCAAAAATTTTTGTTTCTTCATAGGTTAAAGGCCCCTTTACAACATTAATTAACATCCCAAGATAATACAATTCGCCAAATGCATGATGGAAAATAACGATTTTGCCCAATGTTAAGCCCATTTTCCTTTAAGACCATAATTTTTCTATGCTTTGACAAATAAACATTGTTGAAAACTGAATGTATGTTAATTCATTTGCATTTTTATGATGGTGCGTTCAAGTTAAATAAATTAACCTAAATTACCCGCAAGTGCACAACACGTGTGTAGTACTCTAGGTGTCGATTCCACAAGGACTACGCAATACAAACTAAACTCAAACAAACGAATCAAACTTGCTACGAACGAATATGGTTTTAAGATCAAATAATTAAAGTCAATAAACTAATGAGTTCTCGACAATGAAACAAACGCTCTAGGATACGGTTTCACCACAAGGCTCTTTAGAACCAACAATCAATCAATCTAATCATGCATTTTCCAAATCAAGGCATCTAAGATGAACGATCCTAATATGATTTCCACCCTCTTTCAAGGTATAAAAACGTGATCTAGTCAAGTTATCCCCTACTTTCATGGCTGATACATTAACCTAAACCCATCAAGTTCTGTGATTTATCCGATTTCAAACCCTTAACCGTTACTACTCTACTTTCCCGACCTAATCTCTGTTGTTCTAAGTCTGAATGTCGGGGACTAGAATTCTCCTTTCTATCCTTCTCCTAACTCCCTAAAATATGCATTTTCTTGGCCTTCGCAAATACGCGACATTCAAATACTCAGATAAAGAATAGATGAACCAAAATAGGGAATTGCTTTCACAAATCAATAAAAAAAGGTTCCAGGATTGCCTTGGGCTAATCCCTTCTCCTAGAACAAAACTATTACTCAGAAATGAGTTTGAAACAAAATATCACGAAAGAAATAGATAGTCCAGGGAGCATAAAAATCAAACAAAATGAATCCGGATCGATTTTTCAATGCTCCCTTAATGTCTCTTGCTAAGATTGCTCCTAACGGCGCCTAAGAACTGAGAGAACATGAACTGGCCATCTCTGACAAAGTTTTGGGAACTTCCCCGTGAAAATTAAGTTCAAACCGAGAAAAGGAAACTTGATTCAGAATGTGCCCGATCGGTAGGGGTGGGCAAATAGCGAATATCCGAAAATATCCGACTATTCGTATTCGTATTCGTATTCATATTCGTCGAATATTCGATTTTACTATTTGTATTCGTAAATTCGGATATTCGTAAATACGAATATCCGAAATATTCGGATATTCGTCGGATATTTGTATTCATGTCCAAATCAATTTTTTAGATAATTAATAAAAAAATTCTTATAAAAAAGTTGATAATTATGAAAATATAATTCATAATTAGTCTTCAAATTGCACAAATACACAAAAAAACACAATATAAATAAACGGGACACTAATCACATCAATCTCTCACTCATCTAAATTTAACTCCGTGGATGACTTCACTAGCTTCGTCAATTCAACTAAAACAACATAACAAGTTATTAGATTATCATATTAAATATCAAATACAATAAAATAAAACTAGAGTAAAAGATATTACAAAGTTCTGTTTTTTCGATATCTTGCAATATGTCCATAACATTATCTATTCCACCTAGATTACGAATTCAATCTTGAGTGCAAATTAAAGTTTCAATCATATTAGCAGTCATACAACTATAATACAGACTAATCACATGACCTCCCGTACTAAAAACCGACTCTGAAGCAACTGTAGATGCCGAAATAACCAAAAGATCTCTTGCCATCAAAGAATGAGTTTTATACTTAGAACCCGTAGTCTTCCACCAATACAAAATATCTAAATTACCAACATCTTCTTCACATTTTTCTGACAAATATTCTTCCAAATGTGATTTCACAACCCCTACTCCTTGATTTGTACGTTTCAAATAATCTTGAAGCAACCAATAAAAAGTTTGTAAATTACATTTGTAGTCCTCCAAATTTGAATTATAATAACTATTTGTTTATATATTTTATATTTGGTCTTAAACTAAATTTAATAATGTTTTTTATTTATAATTTGATCCTTAAAATTAATTTTATTATATATATATATATATCTGTATATTAAATAAATTATCTATTTAATACTTACGGATATGAATAGTTGCGAATAATTGAATATACTATTTGTATTTGTATTTGTCGAATATCTATTTTCTTATATTTGTATTTGTATTTGTTCCTTAGGATATTTGCATTTTCGGATCGAATACGGTTCGAATACGAATCGGATACGAATACTTCGAATATTTTGCCCAGCCCTACCGATCGGGCTTGACACCATGCCCGACTAGGCTGCCTTCCTTTCTTTTTTTGCAGACTGCGTCCCCCTTTCCTTTTTCCTTCAAGCGACATGCCGTGTTTCCTTTTCTTCGTATTAGGGTTATGCGCTCGACCGGACACAACAAGCAGCTCGGTCGGGCACTTCTTCAAAAGGGTAATCGATCGGGCTTTGCATGCGTCCGAGCTGTGCGTTCTCTTCGTGGCGTTTTTCTGTTTATTGTGCCTGACTAGGCTTGACAATTTGCCCTTACGAGCTGCTTCCACTTGGCCGAGCTCGATCATGAAGCTTGTAAGCCCAGGCCATGCTTTGTTCTCGACACAAATCTGCCAAGTTCATGCCCGGTCGTGCGTATTGGCATGCTTGACCGTGCATGTCCTTGCCTTGACAGTTCATATCTTGCTCATTTCTTGTATATTTCTCGTCTCGTTTGCTTCGTTATGATCCTAGACACTTGTACTTCTTCATGTGTATGTTCTTTAGCTCTGAAACATACCAAATACGTCGAAAAACCTGCCGAAACATGTGGACACGAAAACAAGTAAAACATATACAAAATCACATGTAAACATCACAATTATCATCACGAACATCTCTAAAATCATGTGAGAGATGTGTATGAAAACGAGATGATCACTTCATATGTTCTATTTTCCTTCATCCACTCTGTAAACATAGTTGCATTTGAACCCTATTTTCTTAGGACTCATTCAAGATCTTCTTCATCTCAAAATGTCAAAAAATGTTTATTTTTCAAATGCATTGTTAAACGCATGACAGATGGTTTCTGGTGATGTATGAGAAGTGCTAAGATCCTTCAAATAGCTTTGCACAAAGATAGTTATCGACACTCGAGATAGTTGGATATTTCGTTATTTACCTCACACTCGGTCTATACAAATTTTGAGTACATTCATTACTAACTCCCATTCAATTGACAAAGATGTTTTGTCGACCCTCTTTGTAATGTATTTGAACAAATAGTTAATTGGTTTAGATCTACTGCTCTACTCGACGTTGATATGCGCTTTATACTTCTATAGAATGTCTAAGTTATGTGGCACCATGTGAGGATTGTCCAATTTGACATCTCCTTTCATCACAAATTTCGAACCATCCTTTGCTCGTTTGTATGTCACACATAGCCAGAATGGCCAACATTAGTGTATTCTAGGTAAGCCTTTGGACATTTCTTTGTGCATGTACCATTTTCCATACAAGGGGATCATGGTCTGTCTAAACCATACGAACATGCATCATATGTTGCTCAACTAACAAGAATCCTTCTCTATCATGTTTTTTATTAGGAAACTTTGCATGGATGTACTTGTCTATTTCATTGGCCATAGGATTTTTGGAATTAGGTTCTAGTCATATTAAGATATGAGCATGCAAGAGGACATGTTTTTGGAACTCAATAGTATATATGCAAAAAATGATAATGTACAATTGACATGAATGTTCCAGTAAATAATGGTGTTAAGGAAAAAATTGAATGTATCAGTTCTAGATAAATGGATACCTGATATAGGCTTCGGAAAAAATATTCCATCATTGATATCGACCAGTAGAGAATCTAATTTTAGTTTAAAGACCCAAGATTCAATATCTGGTTTATCACTTGCAGCACTCCATTATACAGTTCAAGGTCATTCGAGATTTTCTTCCATTTAGGATTTGTTGTCATCGTTATAAACAAATCTGGATTACCATACGATCTAGATATAGCCATTGCATCGTGATAGTTCTTAATCATGTAAAGTGGTCCTCTCGTAAATGATGGTGGAAATATAATATTTTTACCAATAAACTTTCCATTGGTATGACCCTTCCCAACCTCATCAAAAAACATTATTATATAAATTTAAATTAGCGTGTAGTTATTATTATTATTTTTGGCCCAATGTATTCTTTCATGTTTAATAGCGGTGTATGCATCAACTACATAATGTTGGAATAAATGACTTTCTTTGGTTTTTGGCATCCTTTCTGATATGCATGTTTGTATTTGGTAAGCATAGAACTCACGTATAGTCACAAATGAACACTTTATTTTTTTGGTAGAATCAGTATATGGTATCTCTTCGTGAAACACGTATTGATAATAAGGGAATAACAATGGACACTGAAGGCTCATGAACAAAGGATGCAGATCACTAATTCTATATAGCTGTCTAGAATGGCTCAATTGCAGAATAATATCTCGCTCCACTGAAATTGATGAAAGGTCTTCGATGATCAAACCAACGACCTCATCAGTTTTAGGAAAATTATATCTCCGATCTTTTATCCAAGGCTCTAACAATCTTAGAGTGAAATCAACAAAATCCTCAGATTCATATCAATCTCTCGCCTTACGAAAAGTCTTTGCTAGGTGATTATGTTTGTCAAACATTTGTATCAACGGGGACACTATACTCTCTTCTAGATTTCCCCCAATAGCATTTCTGCTTAGCATTTTATACGATTACTAACCTCGTTTGCAGGGTCATATATATATATATATATATATATAGTTGCACAAACTAAGGCGGATTACTTTCAGGTGGTAAAAATGAGTCTATTTGGTGGTGGTTTTGACCATGGATAAGAAAGGTGTATGAACAGTCCTAATAGCAAAAGAGTTATCAACTTTTGCACCGATAGATGTAAAAGCAAGGATTGAATTATAGGCCTTACGTTGATACAAAATGATCGTAAATTGTTATATAAACTTCAAATGTAGATGGCATTGAAAGGACCTTTGGAACCTTTACTCGACCTTGCATGCAACATAGGTTGAATTGTAATTTTTCTTAAATTGAACCGCGTCCGACACATTTATTTTGCCAAACTGGACAATAACAAAAATATGCAAAACAAAAAATATAAGAAAAATAAAAGATAAAATATAGATATCATTCTTATAGTTAGAGATAAAAGAAACACTATTATTTAGATGCAAAATGTGAAGTTCTACTCTTGGATCCATATTTTTTTTTGTCTAATTAAAGGTTTTCATATAATTGATAAAAATGACGATGTTACATGTAAAACAATTTGTGTAAATGACAAGGGGTAACTTCAAAAATACCCTCGTAGGGCCAAAACACTTCAAAAATACCCTTCCCGAAAAAGAAAAAATTTTTAACTTCAAAAGTACTCGTATAAATGTTGATATTCCCAAAATACCCCTGCGACCTTACGACCCAGTTCGGCCCAGCGACCCAGTTTGACCCTGCGACCCTTGTCCCTAATACCCCTGCGACCTTATGACCCAGCGATCCAGTTCGACCCTACGACCATTGTCCCTCTGCGATCCTTGTTCCTCTGGACCCTTGCGACCCTTGTTCCTCTGCGACCCTTGGACCCCTGCGACCCTTGTCCTTCTGCGACCCTTAGACCCCTGCGATACTAATTTATTATTTACAAATTATTTACATATATTATGAATAAAATTTCGAAAATACAACTCAAACCAAAATATGTTGGACCCGTGCGACCCTTCCGACCATTGCGACCCTTCCGACCATTGCGACCCTTCCGACCATTGCGACCCTTCCGACCATTGCGACCCTTCCGACCATTGCGACCCTTCCGACCATTGCGACCCTTCCGACCATTGCGACCCTTCCGACCATTGCGACCCTTCCGACCATTGCGACCCTTCCGACCATTGCGACCCTTCCGACCATTTCGACCCTTTCGACTAGTCTTTTCAATGTCAGACTACTGCTTTTTCCAGGTTCTAGCTATGCTTTTTATTTTACCAATGCCACATTGAAGACCTATATTAAAGGTTCTTTAATGTGGTCAATACATGCACCTTGGTCATTCTTTGTATTTATTGTCTTTCTAAAGTCGAATGGGTCGCATGGGTCGCATAGGTCGCATTGGTCCCATTGGTCGCATAGGTCGCATTGGTCCCATTGGTCGCATAGGTCGCATTGGTCCCATTGGTCGCCATATGTTTAATGAGGTAAATTTTATGCTATGCAGGTGCTGGACCTTTATCGAAGGAGTCTGCGCCATATGTTGAACCTCCGCCGGCGAAAAGAGCAAGAACAATTCAAGAACCCGAAAAAACGTTGGTTCAAGAACCTGAGGAGTTTGTGTGGAATCCCAGAGGATTAGTAAAGGGCTTGATAACCCGATTTCCTTCGTTCACTGATGCTAGCGGTGAAAAGTTGACTAGGCTATATTTGTTCCTGAAGGCACCTCGACATGATCGGTGGTGGAAATCTGAGCTAAATATTCCCCGGGGGCCAAAGTTTTGGGAGATTATATTAAAGGCCAACGCATGGCTTGAAGATGAAGTAAGTTTTTTTAAACCCTTAGTCTCACGGAGTTTTGTGTCATATGCATTCCTGTGTGTTAATTTTTTTTTGCAGCAATTGGATGAGGCGTTGTTGGAGCTGTCTTCTCGCTTGGCATCGGATCCCAGTGCGTATCAGAATTATTACGTTTGTCCTGTTGCTTTCATGCAGACGCTCTCGATGTGGACGTACGAGGATATGGAAACTTTGCCGGAAAAGCTTAGTCAGTTTTTGAACGTCAAGGCACCAATTAGTGATTATGAAGGTTTTGTCTCGGTTCTAAACATTCCATCGATAAATAATCGATGGGTAGGATGTCATTGGGTAGCCATCAAAGCGGATTTCAAAACCCGATGCATCACGGTATACGACTGCAGGATGAGCCTTAAGGAAACACATATCGATCCGGTGATTGAGAGGATAAGAAAAGTTGTCCCCAAGATGCTCATTCTCGGAGGGTTTCCTTCTTTGGCTTCTGGAGAAGATGAATGGAGGTATGTGTATTATGATGGTCTGTCACAGAACCCAAGCGGGAATGACTGTGGTGTTTTCTCCTATAAATTCGTAGAAGCCTCGTTATTAAAGGATATGAATATGTTTCGCTTAATTTGCGACGACAATGTTACTTCCATGCGTGAGAAGATGGCGGCTGATATATATAATAATGGAGAACGTACCTTTGAATCCGAAGACTAACTTGATATTTGGTACATTGTTTTTTTTTTCTAATATTTGGTACATTGTTTTTTTTCTAATATTTGGTACATTGTTTTTTTTTCTAATATTTGGTACAAGGGTCACAGAGCCTCATACGACCCTTGCGACCCATGCGACCCATTTGACCCTTGCGATCCATGCGACCCTTGCGATTCATGCGGTCAAAGCTTTTGTCAATACATTCATTCATTCAAGACCTATATTAAAAGGTTCTTTAATGTGGTCAATGCATGCACCTTGGTTAAAACGGAGTTCATTTATTTTTCGTTGAATATGAGTTTATAAATAGAGGAGGAAAAACCGAAAAGCTACAACAATTTGTAGCACCAAATCATCTCTTGTGTTGTCATTAAGGTCCAATACACTGGTAGGTAGGGGACGCAAGAAGGTACCTTCTTGTGTCTCTGACATGTCCAGTGTATTGGACCTTCTTGCGTCCCCGACCGTCCCAGTGTATGACCTTAATGACAACACAAGAGATGATTTGGTGCTACAAATTGTTGTAGCTTTTCGGTTTTTCCTCCTCTATTTATAAACTCATATTCAACGAAAAATAAATGAACTCCGTTTTAACCAAGGTGCATGCATTGAGCACATTAAAGAACCTTTTAATATAGGTCTTGAATGAATGAATGTATTGATCGCAAGGGTCGCATGGATCGCAAGGGTCAAATGGGTCGCATGGGTCGCATGGATCGCAAGGGTCAAATGGGTCGCATGGGTCGCATGGATCGCAAGGGTCAAATGGGTCGCATGGGTCGCAAGGGTCGTATGAGGCTCTGTGACCCTTGTACCAAATATTAGAAAAAAAAACAATGTACCAAATATTACAAAAAATAATGTACCAAATATTAAAAAAACAATGTACCAAATATTAAAAAAAACAATGTACCAAATATTAGAAAAACAATGTACCAAATATTATGTGACCCTTGTACCAAATATTAGAAAAAAAACAATGTACCAAATAATAGAAAAAAGAATGTACCAAATATTAAAAAAAATGTACCAAATGTTCACATCTACCAGTCCAAAAAAAACAATGTACCAAATATCAAGTTAGTCTTCGGGTTCAAAGGTACGTTCTCCATTATTATATATATCAGCCGCCATCTTCTCACGCATGGAAGTAACCTTGTCGTCGCAAATAAAACGAAACATATTCCTATCCTTTTTTAACGAGGCTTCTACGAATTTATAGGAGAAAACACCACAGTCGTTCCCGCTTTGGTTCTGTGGCAGACCTTCATAATACACATACCTCCATTCATCTTCTCCAGAAGCCAAAGAAGGAAACCCTCCGAGAATGAGCATCTTGGGGACAGTTTTTCTTATCCTCTCAATCACCGGATCGATATGTGTTTCCTTAAGGCTCATCTTGCAGTCGTATACCGTGATGCATCGGGTTTTGAAATCCGCTTTGATGGCTACCCAATGACATCCTACCCATCGATTATTTTCCGCTGGAATGTTAAGAACCGAGAAAAAACCTCACTACAAGAAAAACAGGTTTTAGGAACCGAAAAATCAGTTCCCAATCCGTTCCTAAACCAGTTTAGAGACGGATTAGAGACGACCAGTGGTAGTATCCAATCGCGCGACTCTAATTTTTTGTGGTCTCCAATCCGTTACTAATTAGGGACGGAAATTTTAGTCCCCAATCCGTCCCTAATTAGGGACCGGAGAAGTAGTCCCCAATCGGTCCCAGGATTTGGAAACGGACAACAAACCGTTTCCAATTTGGAAACGGCTCGGGCCGTTTCCAATGTTTTCTTTAAAATAAAAAAAAAATTAAAATTTTTAAATTTAATCAATTACATTAAAAGATGAATATTAGTATTACATAAATTTAAAAGTTCGATTACATTACATTCCGATTACATATTTTTAAAAAACCTAAGCCGTCCGATTACTCCTCGTCGGAATCACTGTTCTGAACTGCATCCCAATCGATGTTAGGCATTTGCGCTTTCATCATGCGCAGAAGCTTATCCATACGCCTATCTGATCGTTGAGCACGCTTTTTTGATAGTTCAGCCTCCTTTAGTGCTTGTTCTACGCGCCTGTCGGATTCTTGGAACCTTTCGTCCATTTGATGTCGGAGCTCGTAATCCACTTTTTCTTTACCTTTGGATGAAGTTGAATTTTTTGAGGACATTGCTCCAAGTCCGAAAATACAACCTTTGTAGGGCGTAACTTGCTGTAAAACAAATACCGAGAATTAATAACATTTCTAAATAATGAAATTAGATCATAGTAGAATGCAATTATTACCTCGAGATACAACTCGTTGTACTCTTCCTGACTAAGAGTAGTTTGCGAGCC
>CM071876.1:2835262-2846152 GCA_036759665.1 Gynandropsis gynandra
GAGGAGGGGGTGGGGGATAGGCTGGAATTCATAGAGTTCGAGGTGGAATAAGGTGAAAATCATATAGTTTGGGGGGGATAGGCTGTTTCAAAAATATTTATTTAAAAAATTCAAAGAAAATTGAATCTTTTTTTCTAAAAAAATATTAAATAATAAAGTGTTAATAAAGTTGATAACTTATTATCTTGAATGCTCACTTTCTAATCTTTTTCAATGCAAACTATTCAGTTACTTCGATATAATATTATTTATATTATGTTGATCAATGAAATTTCAAAAGACCTTATCAATTTATTTTAAATCTATCAATTTGCTAATCCTCCGATTACAGTTTTGTTATTTCCCTCTCTTATTCTCAAACCTCCAGCGTCCATATTGTCTCTCCACTATACTCAAACGTCATTTTCTCTCTGTTGTACTCAAGATACCTTCTCAATTTCCTTTAAATCCATCAGATTGTTCATCTGCCGATAAATTGATGTAACCGTTTTTCTACTGATTGAAGATGACCTACATGCTTCGTGAGATGAAATTGTCGATCGATATTTTCAGCTATTTCGAGTCGATCCTGAATATGTATGTTAATTTACTTCCATCTCGCTCGCTTGATTCTCTATTGGTTTGCAGCTTTTTATTATAATCCAATACAATCAGGAGAATAAAGAGATTGAGATTTAGACGGGAAGACTAGAGAATCAAAAGCAAAAGAGAAAGGAGAAGTAAGGGTACAAGGAAGAGGAGATTGCAGTTGCATATGACAATCGCCAAGGGTTTGAGATGGCAAAGAAGAATGGGAAGAGAGAGAATGAAGAAACAATACATTTGATTTGGTTCATGACATCCAGAGTTCCAATAAAGGGAGGAAGAGAAAGAGGGAGAAGGAAAAGAGGCTTAATCATTTGCGCCCAGCTTTTTTAGATTCTTCCTTCCAAATATTACAATAGATGGAATGGTCTCCATGAAAAAGAACAATATTATGAAACAAGATAAAAAAATAAAAGAGAATATTATATATATATACATAAATATGTATAAATTGAGAGGAATGGGAGGAGTGAGGGAAGAAGGCAGCTTGAAAGAAGAAAAAGAAAAAGAACAGGTTTCAAAAAAATTCCAACGATGGCAGTGCATTGGTGGCTTTAAAATTGCAGTGCAGAAGAAGGGTAAGAACAAAAAGGGGTAAAGAAGGGTGCGAATGGGCCTAAAAATGGTTGGGATAATAAGGTAAAATTAGACCGTAACGGTGAGGTTTGTAATTTTGAAAATGAACCTAAAAATATGGTTAAAAAATGACAATAATGTTGGAGATAATGATATATACAAGCTCATGAAGCAAGTGAATGGAGGTAACAAAGACACTAGTAAAAAAGTCAATAAGGGTTTCGACTATAAAATTGAAAAAATATAAAGAATCATTTCACCTTTGATCTAAATAGATTTTTGTATAAAAATAAATGAAAATTATAAAATTACAAAATATAAAACATATATGTATAGCATATCTTAAAAAATCCAATAATTAAGTGTAGTGATATATATATATATATATATATTGTCTTTTTTGTGTTTTTATTCGATAGGCATATCACATATATTTTCTACATATTTGATGTAATATCATTAGATTTTTTTTGTCAAAAGTGTTATCTACTGCATTTTAGTTACACACAAGTAATTATTTGTTTTTAGAAAAAAAACATTTGTACAAATGTATACGTATTCATATTATTCAATTTTATATTTCATTGTATTATATCAATATAAATAAATATGTTATTATTAGAAATAGATAATTAATTTTTTAAGAATTTTAAACTAATTTAAAAAATATTAAGAAATTAAGAAATATTTAAATTTTTTAAAAGTATTTTAATCATCAGCGATATAAATTCTAAATTAATTAACATTGATTATTATATCATATCAACTATTAATCTTAAATAAATAATATTACATCATATAAAAATAATACTGATACTATGATTTTAATCTATTATGATTCAGATGAATTGACATAAAATAATTTCTCATATACAAAGATTTATACATGTGAAAAATTTAAGATAATAAAAGAATTTGCATTCACACGTTATAATTTATCATATATAAAGATTTATATATGTGAAAAAGTTAAGCTAATAAATAAATTTCTATTTTCTTTCTAACAACTGATATGAAAAAACATATAGTTAGCAAAAAAATTTACACCATCAAGAACCAATTAAAAGATATTTGTAAACTAACTATAGTATTAAATATTTATGGATTTATAATATTGGATAACTTTTGTAATAATTTGAATAATTCTTTTGTGATAGAAAGTGATCTTCTAACAAAAATATGAAAATTGATGAGTTGTAAGTTTTTGATTTTAATTAAAATTACTACAGTTTCAGTTTGAGTAATTCAATGTATCATTGTTAGATTGTTTATCATCAACTAAAAATATTTCGTATTTAAAAAGAAATATTTTTTAAGAACACCAACTTTTCTATTTATCTTTTATTACTACATCGATTTAGTTATATCCCTTTATTTTGTGAAAAACTTGTTTTTCCATACCATTAATTAATTTTTATTATTTATAAAAGTTCTAAATATTTTCGGATTATTAAAAGGTATAAGTTGTGAATATACGAATGGTTATTTAAAAAAATAATAGACCTATTTTTTTAATCTTTGTTTTTTTGTTATCTATGTTTTTAAAAGTGACTTTTATAACATAAAACAATTATTAAAATCTTTTAAAATGATTCAAAATAAATATTGTTTTTTATATTCGCTTTTTTCTTAATTATGTTGACAAAATTTATTAACTTAGATGTATACGTAGTGTCGTTATCTATATCAATTTTATCAATTATTTATCATCTCAAAATAAATTTAAAATTTGAGAAATCTCGAAATACACCAAAATTTTAATTTCAAAATTATATAAATAATTATAACAAATGTAATTAAAATATTTTTCTCTCAAAGCCTGCACATCGCAAGAGTTTAATTACTAGTTTATTTATTAAAATTTGGAAAACAACCACGTCGTCAAGGTATCTATATATTTAATAATTTAATTATATAATTTAACTGTTATCATTTAATCATTACTTATCAATTCACATGCTACGTCTATTTTTATAAATTTAGAGAAACATTCATTGTTTTTATCGATTACCATTTATTTTCTTGTTGATTTTGTCTCATTTAATATCCTCATTATCTTTTATAAAAAAGTAAATGAGTTATAGAAACAAATCAAATAATTGTTTCATTATTTTGAGGGACAGGAAGAGACAACGTTTTAGAGCTACCTTTAATATAAAGAGGCCAAAGGGATAGACAAGCGGTTGTTGGAAAGTAGGAGAAAAGGAAATAGAAGATTCAATATGGCAGAGAGATGCTAGAGATTTTCAAAGCTTGCAACCAAAGTGAACCGAAGATCGTGGCAAACCAGAGGATGAGGCAAAGACAAGCAATCAGAGCACTGTAAATCTATGTGGAAGCATACGGAGGTGGAACAGGCGGCTCTGCCTGAAAAAACATGCGATGTTTCATCGAAACTTTTACACCGATCGTTAGTTATTATATTATTCGTCTGTGGTAAACTATTGCTTCTTATTCTTTTTCCCGATGAGTAGACTTTGATTTGTTGCTCGAAGAGGCCAAAAGGCCCTCCTTTTTTAATAAGTTTATGTTCTTTGACTTTTAGATCGAATTGAATTTGTTTAGGTCTAATTGCTATACCCACTTCCGTTTTACTATAGTGTTCCATAAAATTAATTCCTTAATACATAAATTAAATATATATATATAATTATTTCTCTTAAAAAAATTATTTACGGATTTTATGTTTGCGTAAGATTTTTCTTGTGGTGTGTCTCGACCTTCCAACACACAAGTATCATAAATACGAGATCCCATTTGGTCGCCTTTGTTCGGTTTATCCCGATACGACAATCGAATAGGGTATTCGGAGATCTAGATCCAAACATTTATTCTGACTATATTCTTATTTTTATGATTGTGTCGATTTGCTGAAACGCAGTGCCGTCTATAAATATATAAATATATTTGTTATATACTTATTAATATTTCTATTCCTGGTTATTATATGTCAAAATGTAGTTTTCATCACTATTTTATTTTACAACTGGGTGAAAAAATTTATCACCCAATTATTTAAAAATAAAAAATAAAAAGAACATGAAAAAACTCACACTAAAACTAAATAAGGGCAAACAAGAATGCTTTGCTTTTTCTCGTCTTCTTTCACACGATTCCAAAATATAAGAGAAATTTCTCCTTCTCTCTATACTAAAATCTCTACCCAACTTATCTCTATTTCCAACGTAGTACTGAGATTTTTCTGTGGGTGAAATTGAGAATATGCACATCCTTATTTATAATGCCGAATAACCATCTCCAAGAGACATTACCCCTCTCATTGTGAACTTTCCCGTGGTACGCGCAACCCGTTTCACTTGCATCTATCGACCTTATGTCACAATGGCACTAGTTTATGGCTTTTGCAACAACTGATTTTTAAACGATTCTTGAGATCACACTCAAAATTGTCATCTCTCACTCTCCGCAATTTACAACCCTACCTTTCTGCCATACACCATCGCTTGTGAAAACAATGCATGCAGACTGTTCATGGAAATAATTCATGGAGACTTGCACCCATCAAAAAATGAAGATCTTAGTTTCATAGAAGTACACATTCTCAGTATGACGATGTTCATTGATTCTTTTGTATATGTAATACACCCTCTCACTTTATGTCTCCATCATTATTTTGGATGTTGGATTTTATTTATAACTTTCTAAATCTTTTCATCTGAATTATTTTTATTTATTTGTAATTTATATATATATCTATATTTATTTATTTGTTTATTTTATTTGTAATTTATATATTTATCTATATAATATATCTATATATATTTATTCATTTATTATTTATCTAGAAATATATGTATATATATATATTTGTTTATTTTATTTGTAATTTATATATTTATCTATATATATAAAATTTAAACAATATAATTTTCTTTATCCTTTTTTGTTTCTAATTTCTTATTTATATGGTTAATTTATGTATTACTCCACAGAATGTAACAATCCCAAACAAGCTTTTTTCCCCTAAAATAAATAAATTAAAAAATAAAATTTTACGTAAAAGCAATTTAATTTATATATATATTATAAAGGATACAAACATATTTTTCAAAAAATTATTTGAATTTTAGTGTAAAGTTCCGTAAAATTTTACTTTTCTATTTAATCAACAAACATTGTTTGTTGAGAAATATTGAATGAATAATCAAATGTATCACGTTAATATGCATAATAAAATATATTATTGCAATATTAGTCATACTCATGTCCAATATATGCATAAACAATAATTTATTATATAACAATTAATAATCACTCTATGTCTCACTAAATCATTCAAATATAATTGCTTAAGCGAATGAGACATACAATCTATAGTTGCCCATTTGAGAAGATTTATATGAACGAATTATTCAACATATCAATTCTTACGCATTGATATTGATTACTTAAGATTAATAAGTGTATATTACTACTAATTTTATGTGTTTTTTTGTTGGAGACAATCAAGTTCATGGAGAAGAAACATTTAAACATTGCAATGATATATGTCTTCATTTACTACTTCGATATAATTTTCTTAAACTCATAATCCTAAACAATTTCAATAATATATTTGTTATTTCAATATAATTTCAAACAAAATTAGTTTACAAATGCAAATATCAATTAAACAATTGATCATGCAAAAATACGTTAACTAAGAATATTGGCAAACAAACTTCGATAATCACTTTTCTATAAACATTTATTAAGAGTGAAGCCTATTGTTTTATCATTAGACCTTGAATCTATTATCTTCATTTTAGTAATTGCTTTAAGCTTTAATATTGTTTATTTTAACATATATTTTTCTACTTATTATACCTTATATTTTAAATTAGTTAAATAAAAACAAATCATTATCCCACGTATTGTGCGGGGACTTTTCTTAGTACATTAAAAATAAATTTAATTATTGATCAAATACATTAAAAGAAAAAATTGGGTAAAATATATTTAATAAATAAAATATAAAAAATAATTAATTTAAAATATTTCATTACATAAAAAGAACATTAGTTTTACATTAATATAAATAAGTCTAATGATTGGACTGCCACGCGGTTTCATCAGAATTGAACAAAACTCAACATTTAATGTATAAGATTTAGAGAAATCTTCATTGTTTTATCAGTTACAATATATTTACTGTTGATTTTGTCTCATTTCATATCCTCCTTCTCTTATATAAAAATTAAATGAGTTATAGAAACAAATCAAATGATTGTTTCATTATTTTGAGGGAGAGGAAGAGACAACACTTTTAGAACTACCTTTAATACAAAGAGGCGAGACGGATAGACAAGCGGTTGTTGGAAAGTAGAAGAAACAGAAATAGAAGATTAAGTGTGGTAGAGAAATGCTAGAGAGTTTTAAAGGTTGCAACCAAAGTGAACCGAAGATCGTGGAAAACCAGAGGATGAGGCAAAGACTAGCAATCAAAGCATTGTAAATCTATGTGGGAGCATACAGAAGTGGAACATGCGGCTCTGTTTAAAAAACATGCGATATTTCATCAAAATTTTTACCTCGACCGTTAGTTGTTATAATATTCGTTTGTATGGTAAACTATTGCTTCTTATTCTTTTTCCTGATGAGTAGACTTTGATTTGTTGCTCGAAGAGGCCCAAGACCCTCCCTTTTTAGTGAGTTTATGTTCTTAGAATTTTAGATCGGATTGAATTTGTTTAGATCTAATTACTACACCCACTTCCGTTTTAATATAGTGTTCCGTAAAATTAATTCCTTAATACATAAATTAAAATTTATATAAATAATTATTTCTCTTCAAAAAATTATTTATGGCACTTGTTCTTGTTTATGGCTTCTGTCGCAATTGATTTAGCAACGATTCTTGAGATCACACTCAAAATTGTTATCTCTCACTCTCCGCAATTTGCAACCCTACCTTTTTGCCCTATATCATAATAATGGTCATAAATGGACATAAACATTTACAACCGTGATTCAACAGAATTTAAGATAAAAGACTTTAGTTATAAGAACATAAGACGATAACAACTTATAAAACCAAATAAAGAACAACTTCTAAAACCAAATTTCTTGACGTTTGACCATTTAATATCTTATTTTTTTCTTGTTTCTTTTACTAATGAATGATTATAAATTATAAACATGAAATGTAGCACACACTGATATTAACATTATACTAATAAATATTTAATATGCTTACAAACAGAGGAACATGTGAATCACATTTAAGTATTTACAAGGTGAATCATCTTATTTTAATTTTTTTTTGTGATGGATGTCCAATGTAATTTACATCAACAAATTCATTTAAAATTGCAGTACTCCCTCTGTTGCAGAAGGGAACAGTTTATTCTATTTTCTTTAATTTTGTGCGTTTATAAAAATAATGTGAGTTGGTCACATTTTGGTGGCAGTATTCCATTGGTTCAATTCAACACGTGTGATTGATATGAACTTGAGGTGGATACAAAAAAATTATCAAACTGAAAGCAACAATTCTTTTATTAAATATTTGGGTTTCTTCTGCAAAATTGCAAAAGAGATTGATGAAAAACAAAGGAGAGGACTGAAGAAACGCAAAGATACAGACTCAATGTGCTAACAAAGCAAGGAAGAGGGAGATGGTGGCAAGAATCCAAGAGAAAGGAGAAGTGGATGCATGATTACGAAGAGGAGGGAGCGTCCGGAGAGGAGCATTCGCTGCTGCGGGTGAAACCGTGGAGGGTGATGGAGAAGTGGATGCATGATTACAAAGAGGAGGGAGCGTCCTGAGAGGAGCACTCGCTGCGGGTGAAACCATGTAGGGTGATGGAGATGGAGGAGGTTGCTTGCTCGGAACGACTGTTGTATTTCAGTGAACTTGAGCAACATAAAAGTTGCTTAGATTACGTTCACTTTCTCCATGTCAATCTTAGATTGTGCAAATACAAATGTAAATGATATTGTCGAACAAGAAACGCACTCAGAATGTAAATATTTTGTAAGAAATTTAGGGTAGAAGAGAGGAAGATGAACACAGGAAAAACCAGTTTCTGAATAATACAATACTTCTCATTAATCTTCAATGCATTATTTATATGCCTAATGGCATAAAAAACAAACGTAGCAAACATACTCAGGACCACTCTACATCTTTGTTCCGTTAATTACTAAATAGGGTAAAAGTTTGACTTCAAATGTGGATTGTATGTCCACTGCAAAAATAGACATCACCCAGACTGCTTCTGGTGCATGCCTCTCCAACGTTCCTGAGTTTGTTCCCCGCTCCTTCGTGTCCTTTGTAGCTTTAGGACTCTTCTATCATCCTTCATCTTCAATCTTGTCCACTGGTCCAGCCCTGATAGACAGGTTTTCCACGTTCTTGCGAGCTCCCAATTCTGCAACATGCAATGCCAATGCCCTATTTTCCCCTGCCTCACTGTCCAGTAACAATTCTGAATTGTGAGCAAGCTGATAAACTCCATCAAACTCCCTCTTGGTCAGTTTGTTCACAACCCCCAGCTTGTCTCATAGTTGTTCATATCTCTCTGTGCCCAAGGATTTTGTTAAAATATCTGCCACTTGAACCTCTCCAGCTACATGTTCCAATTTGATTTCACCATTGCTCACTGCCTCCCTCACCACATGGAATTTGATCTGGATATGTTTAGTCCTCTTATGGTCCACTGGATTCTTTCCAATGGCTATTGCTGCTGTACTATCACAGTAAATAACCAATGCATCATCCATATCAAAACCAAGTTCTGAGAATAACCTTTTGAGCCATGTAGCATGGTTTGTAGCAGCACACAAGGCTGTGTACTCAGCCTCTGCACTTGACTGAGCTATGATGGTCTATTTTTGGGTCCCCCAACTAAACATCCCACTTCCAATTGTAAAACAGAACCCTGTGGTACTCTTTGAGTCTTCCACACTACCAGCAAGATCAGCATCTACATATCCTACCAATCTTGCATCTTCCACTTTCTGAAACCATAAACCATAATTTGTAGTTCCAGAAATGTACCTCAACACTCTCTTTGCCTCCTGCAAACTCTTCTCCGTGGGCTTGGCATTACTCCTAGACAAATAGGAGGCTGAAAATGCCAAGTCTGGCCTTGTAGCCGATAGATAGAGCATGCCACCAACCATACTCCTGAACTTAGTTGGATCAGCAAGCTCAACCCCTCCTTCTGAATTCTTGCCATAAGGTGATAGAGGTGTTGAGACACTTTTTGAGTTCTGCATTCCGAATTTCTTCAGTAACTGACATGCATACTTGGCTTGGTTCATAAAGATACCACCAGCCAAGTAACTGATTTCAAATCCTAGAAAATATCTCAATTTCCCAAGATCACTCATTTCAAATTCATTGCTCAGCTTCCCTTTAAATGTGTTGATCAACTCTTCATCATTTCCTGAGATGATCAAGTCATCTACATACAAGCAGATGACCATCAGCTTCTGATCTTGTTCCTGCAAGTACATTGCAGCATCACATCCACTTCTGTTGCACCCTTCCCTAGTGAAGAATGAGTCAATCCAACTGTGCCAAGCCCTAGGGGCTTGCTTCAGACCACACAAGGCTTTTCTCAATCTCAGAACCTTGTCTTCTTGCCCATCAATCTCATAACCTGGAGGCTGATGGATATAAACTTCTTCTGCAATCTCTCCATTTAAGAAAGCAGACTTAACGTCCATTTGATGAAGGCTCCACCCTTCTTAAGCTGCCACAGTAATGAGTGTTCGAATTGTGTCATGTCTGGACATAGGAGCAAAGGTTTCTCCATAGTCCAGACCATGAGTTTGTGTGAAACCACTTGCCACAAGTCTGGCTTTCAACTTCTGCACATTACCAAACTCATCAGATTTCACTTTGTAAATCCACTTCACACTGATTACCTTATGATCTTTAGGTAGCTCAGCTAATTCCCATGTTTGATTCTTGTTTATCATTTCAATCTCGGCATCCATAGCCCTTCTCCACCCACTGTCTGCAACTGCCTCCTCAAATGAAGTAGGCTCCTCAATTGCTGAATAACAGCACTCATAAACTTGATTTGTTTCACCCTCAACTGGTTCAGCATCCTCATAAATATTAGATAACCTTCTCATCCTGTGAACCAGCCTTGAGGAGCTACTATTACTCTGTCCACTCCCTCTGGAACTTGACTGAGTCAGTCTGAAAGGAACTGGTGTAAACTGAGGTTGATTTCCCTGGCTCCCTCCAGACCCTTGACCCTCCTCAAGTAGCCCTTGAGGTGTTCTCTGTGATGACTGCTCTCCCATCACTTGATTTGTTCTGTTTCTGCTAAAACCAAGAACTTCAGACTGCTTCTGATTTCCAGCCTGAGTTTCCCAGTTCCAAGCTTTATCCTCTTCAAATATGACATCTCTAGCAACATCCACCTTACCTGTGTTTATTTTAAACACACGGTATCCCTTAATCATGCTACTGTATCCAACAAATACAGCCTTCTCAGCTATGTCATCAAGCTTTTGCCTCTGCTGTGCTGGGATAAGCACATAGCAGAGACTTCCAAATATTTTCAAGTGATTCACGCTTGGTTTGTGACCACTCCATGCCTCTAATGGTGTTTTGTTATCAAGGGCTTTCGTAGGTAACCTGTTCTGAAGATAAGCTGCTGTAAACATACCTTCAGCCCAGAATTTGTTTGGCAGCCCCTTATCTTTCAGCATGCTTCTTGTCATCTCCATGAGTGTCCTATTCCTCCTCTCTGCCACTCCATTTTG
>CM071876.1:2846249-2878922 GCA_036759665.1 Gynandropsis gynandra
ATCTCAACTTTTTCAGCTTCTTCCTAGTCTGGTTTTCAACCAGATTTTTAAACTTCTTAAACATTGAGAATGCATCTGATTTTAACCTCAAAAAATACACCCACAGCATGTGTGAATGATCATCTGTGAGCGTCAATACATAGACACTTCCATCAAGGGATGGTGTCTGCATAGGGCCACACAAATCTGTGTAAACCAGCTCCAATATTTCTTTTGACTTTCCTTCTGATTCCTTTGGGAATTCCTCTCTGGTCTGTTTCCCTTGCACACACGCCTCACAAAGCTCTTTGACTACCTCAAATTTAGGTAGACCCTTAACCATATTTTGGCTTTGCATCTTCACCAAATTATGCAGTCCAACATGTCAAACCTCTTATGCCAGAGGTTTGACAGTTCAGTTTCTTTGGTCACATATGCTCCTTCTTCAGTTAATTTCCACCTCAATGGATATGCCTTTCTTACCATGGGTACCTCAGCAACTTTTGCACCCTTGTTGTCTTTAATCAGACACAATTCTTCCACAAATTCCACATGGTATCCGTTCCTTACCATTTGTGGAACACTGAGCAGATTTTTATCTAGTCCAGGGACTAGAAAAACATCCTTGATCCTTCTCTTTCCTTTCAGGGTCATAACCTCTATCTCCCCCTTTCCGGCTGTCTGTAAAGTTGCCCCATTCCCTACTCTTATGGGTACTTTTACAGTTATGTCAATGGAGGTGAAATACCTCTCATCTCTAGTCATGTGGTTGGTAGCACCACTATCTATCAACCATACTTCTTTTTCTTGTTCTTCACCAACCACATGTGCAGCAGTGAATAAGAAATCCTCCTCTTCTTGCTCCTGGTTTGTTTGAGCTTGATTTGAAGGATTCTTTTTCACCTTACAGTCTCTTGAGAAACGTCCTACTTTACCACATGTAAAGCACTCCTTCTTGGTTTTGTAGGACTTGGATCCTTCACCTTTGTCATGTTTGTTCTTAAAATAACATTGAGCCTCAGTGTGGTTGTCCTTTCTACACATTCCACACCATTTCTTCCCCTTATTTCTCTGCTCAGTTCTGCCAGAAGCCTTCTTGTTTGCTTCTGACTTGGACCCAGTTTTGATCCCCTTAATCCTGGCTTGGAAAGCTCCCTATAGCCCCCCTCCATGTCTATCATCCAGCCTATACTCCTGAGTCTGTAAGGCAATCACTAACTCAGCCACATTAAGGACTGTAAGGTCCTTAGTTTGCTCAATAACCCCCACATATGGATCGAATCTTTCTTGCAGAGAGCAAAGGATTTTTGACACCAAAGCATCCTCCTTAATGTCATCTCCATAAGCCCTCATCTCGTTTCCCAACTCAGTCACTTTGTTGGCAAAATCCTTAATGGATTCCTTCTCCCCTTGCTTCAAAGTATAGTATGTTGCCCTCAATCTTTGAAGCTTGATCATTGCAGTTTTGGGATCCCCTTGAAACCTCTCCTTGAGGAGATCCCATGCTGTTTTTGATGTCTCACATGTGGACAGGTGAGCTATGAATATCTCCTCTGTGACAGCATTGTAAATGAGTTCCAAGGCCTTCTGATCTATTGCCTCTAACTCCTCCCACTCTGCAATCTTTTTCAGTCTTTGCTCTTCTGTTGTTTCAATCCCTAAAGCAGGTAACTCAGGGATTCCTTCTGTGACCACCTTCCACAGACTCTTCGACCTAAGGGTGGCCTTCATCTTGATCACCCATAGGTTATAATTTTTTCCTTCAAACACAGGAACTGGAATATTGTTCTGCATCTTCAACCTTCTGATTTCTTGATGCAGGTTCTAAATAGAGTATTTTTCTGGACTTTCTTTTGTTTCTTTTGTGCTGGTTTTAGTGCTTTGCTGGTGCTGTAACTTGTGCTTCGGATTAGTGCCTTGGTGCACCTCTTGGCCTACTGGTCCAGGAGGCTCTGATACCACTGTTGTATTTCAGTGAACTTGAGCAACATAAAAGTTGCTTAGATTACATTCACTTTCTCCATGTCAATCTTAGATTATGCAAACACAAATGTAAATGATATTGTCGAACAAGAAACTCACTCAGAATGTAAATATTCTGTAAAAAATTTAGGGTAGAAGAGAGGAAGATGAACACAGGAAAAACCGGGTTCTGAATAATACAATACTTCTCATTAATCTTCAATACATTACTTATATGCCTATTGGCATAAAAAAAACGTAGAAAACATACTCAGGACCACTCTACACCTTTGTTCCGTTAATTACTAAATAGGGTAAAAGTTTGACTTCAAATGTGGATTGTATGTCCACTGCAAAAATAGACATCACCCAGACTGTTTCTGGTGCATGCCTCTCCAACGTTCCTGAGTTTGTTCCCCGCTCCTTCGTGTCCTTTGTAGCTTTAGGACTCTTCTATCATCCTTCATCTTCAATCTTGTCCACTGGTCCAGCCCTGACAGACAGGTTTTCCACGTTCTTGCGAGCTCCCAATTCTGCAACTTGCAATGCCAATGCCCTGTTTTCCCCTGCCTCACTGTCCAGTAACAATTCTGAGTTGTGAGCAAGCTGATCAACTCCATCAACGACAACATCGGGAGGAAATGGCGATGCGACATAGATTTCAAACCCCTGCCCGGATTGACAATGACCAGGAGCTCCGCACACAAAGAAATAACGACCAGGACGTGTAAGGTTGACAACATCGTGACCGTGACCGGTTTTCACTAGAGCGGAAGACAAATCGCAGAACTCAAAAGCTAAGGGAGTGGAGAGTTAGGTAACGTCATGGAACTCCTTGTTGTAGTGGAAGATGAGAGAATCACCGACCTGAAAATGGTTTGAAGTGACCCATGTGTAATAGTCCACACCCGGTGCCCATTCCTCCACGTTATGACTTGTACCCACGCAACCTACAATGAGAGTTGCCGCCAAAAACATGAAGCAAGCAAGCATCGTCTTCTTCATTATCTCTACTGTGATGGTTGGAATGAATGGCATCTGACAGGAGTTCACATCTACTATATATATAGAGGGATTTTTGTTTGTTACATAAAATCCCTAACTTTTAGAGATTTCCTATTTGACCGTTTAATATAGGACTACCGTGATCCTTGTATAGGATTACCATCGGACTACTGTAATCCTTGTATACCGTTTAATATAGCACTATACAAGGATTACCGTTTAATATAGCAAAAGCAAAAGCATTACGCCACGAGGTACAAATTACTTATAAGTGATGATGCTGAGCAGCGCGGTAGCATGGCGAGGCGGCAGCTACGTCGAGAGGAGCTTCGGGAGGGAAAGACCTTTTGGGGTTCTGAGGAATTCTCTAGAACCCCTAAGGTTGCTGAAGATGGATGGGCCACCCGGTTGAAGCCCAAGGCGAAGGAACCTGAAGCCCACGGATTGAAGCCCGTCCCCAGCTCCGGCCCAGTAGTTGAAAGCCCACGAAAAATGAAGTCCAGCCCATGCACAAATGAAAGAACGGGATGAGCATGAAGAATAAAGAATGGGGGGTTAAAATGGGTATTTTACAAAGGACAGAGGGAATATTTTGTCAGAGGGTTTTATGCAAAAACAACCATACGGTTTGAGTATTAACAGCCTAAAAAACGGATATATATGTAATGCAAGGAGGATAATTAAGTAAGAGAGTACTTTTCAGAAAAACCAATTCACCATTGCATCAAAGAGAGAAACACGTGAGGTCTTGAGAGAATAAGCAAATACTGAGCAACAAAATATTTTTCATCATTTTAATTTTTGTTTGCACTACCTTAAGATGCAAGAAATGTTTTTAGCTCATGACTTTATTCATTGATTCATGAGCTGTATAACAATATAACAACAATTGGTATCAGAGCCCTTCGGATCTAAAGGCCGAGAGGGAGCACAAGCACAAGCACAAGCACGAGACGAAGCACAAGAACCAGAACGAATCTACACAGCACAAGCAACACAAACGGAGATGCAGTACACACCACAAATACCCATCTTTGACGGTAAGAGCTACAACCTATGGCTCATAAAAATGAAGGCACTGCTTAGGTCTAAGCAGCTGTGGAAGGTAGTCATAGAAGGACTACCGGAAAAACCTGCTTCGGGGGTTACTCCCATGGTGAGGAGGTGCAGAAGGCTATCCTAGCGTGGGAGGAGATAGAAGCAAAAGATCAGACTGCGTTGCAACTTTTGTTCAGCGCGGTATCTGAAGAAATATTTGCCGCACACATATATGTGTGCGAGACGTCGAAAGATGCTTGGGATCTCCTTAAGGAGAGGTTCCAAGGGGACCCCAAGACAGCTATGATCAAGCTCCAGCGTCTTAGAGCCAACTACTACACTCTACGACAGGGTGACAAGGAGAGCATAAAAGACTTTACCAATAAGGTGACTGAGCTAGCAAACGAGATGAGAGCGTTTGGAGATGACATTAAGGAGGACACACTGGTGTCAAAAATTCTATGCTCATTACAGGAGCGTTTTGACCCATACGTTGGGGTTATAGAACAGACAAAGGATCTCACCACACTCACGGTGGGAGAACTTGTCATTTCTCTTCAGTCTCAAGAGTCGAGACTTGAAAACAGACATGGTGGAGGTCTGGAAGGTGCGTTTCAGACGAAGTTCAAGGGGCTTAAGGTCAGCCATGGTAGATCTGAGTCTAGCAAGAAACCCTATGGGAAAGGAGGTTACAAACCTAAAGGAAAGAGCTATTGCAGTAGTTATTGTAGTATTTGCAAGAAAGATAACCACCAGGAGAGTCAGTGTTTCTTCAGAAACAAGCAAAATCAAGGAGAACAAAGCAAACCAAACAAGAGTAAGAAAGAATGCTACACATGTGGAAAACTAGGTCATTTTTCACGTGAATGCAAGAACAAGCGACCCACACAGAATCAAGCACATTTAAATCAACAAGAAGAAGAGGAAGAAAATATGTTATTTACGCCAGCACACTTGACACATGAAGTATTTGAAGATGATGTATGGTTAGTAGACAGTGGCGCTACAAATCATATAGCAAAACATGAAGGGTATTTCACAACGCTAGATAGGTACTTTAGAGTACCTATAAAGGTTGGAAACGGAGGGGTTTTGACCACTGCCGGTAAAGGTAATATTCAAGTTCATACCAAGAAGGGTATCAAGTTTATTAAAGACGTGTTCTTAGTACCGGGGTTGGACAAGAACCTACTTAGTGTGCCGCAAATGGTGAGAAATGGATACGAGGTTGTATTCATGGAAAACAAGTGTGTGATTCGAGATAGTGCTGGAACTAAGGTGGTGGAAGTACCCATGGTTAGAAAGGCTTATCCTCTAAAATGGAGGATAGTCAAGGAGGAGGCAAGAGTGACTCAGGAGAAACTGGGAGTGTCTGAGCTATGGCACAAAAGGCTGGGTCACGCAGGGTTACACAACCTGGAAAAGTTACAGAGGGGTAACTTGGTGAAGGGGTTACCACAGGTACCCTTAGTAAAAGAGGTATGCGAAGCGTGTGTGAAGGGGAAGCAACACAGGCAAGAATTCCCGAAAGCATCAGAATACAAGGCGGAGAACATTTTGGGGTTAATCCACACGGATTTATGTGGACCAATGAGTACACCCTCGTTAGATAGGAGTATTTATCTACTCACCTTCACAGATGACTATTCCCATATGACATGGGTATATTTCCTAAGACTTAAATCTGATGTACTCGGGGTTTTCAGGAAATTTGTGATTCAAGTTGAGAATCAAACGGAGAAGAAGATTAAAAAGCTACGGTCTGACAGGGGGACAAAATTTAACTCAAAGGAGTTTTCGGATTTCTTGGCTGAAAAGGGAATAATGAGAGAATTAAGTGTGGCTTACACGCCATAACAGAACGGGGTAGCTGAGCGAAGGAACCGTACCCTAATGGAAATGAAAAGGAGTATGTTGATGGATAAAAATATGCCTAATAAATTTTGGGCAGAGGGAGTATTCACTTCGGCATATATCCAAACCGTTTGCCTACAAGGGCATTAAAGGATAAAACCCCTTTAGAGGCTTGGAGTGGACATAAGCCGTCTGTTGGACACTTGAAGGTGTTTGGGTGCCTATGCTATAGGATGATCCCATCACAGAAGAGAAGCAAGTTGGATGACAAGTCTCAGACTTGTGTTTTCGTGGGTTATAGTAGCCTAAGTAAAGGTTACCGTGTCTACGTGATTGAAACTGGACAAGTGGAGGTGTCAAGGGACGTAGTGTCTGATGAAGAAAAAGGCTGGGATTGGGAGACGACTACTTAAAAACCAGAAAATAATGTGCCTGTAAGTTTCCTAAAATCCTAAGGTCTTACTAATCCAGAGGGAGTACCTACAATGTTTGAGGAAGGTAGCTCATCAGGACATGGGGGTGAGAGTGGTAGTCGAACAACACCACCTATGACTCTCATTATCAAACACACCTACCACACAACAAGCAAGTACGGGGAACACAAGTGAATCGTCTAGGGAGGTTCACAGAACGCGTAGACTCAATGACATTTACAGAATGGATGAGGATTCAGATGAGATACAGTCGGAAGAGAGTTGCTACCTAGCTACGGTAGAACCTACGACGTATGAGGAAGCACTAAGACATCCAAATTGGAAAGAGGCTATGGACGTAGAAATGAAAATGCTATAAAAGAATGAAACCTGGTATCTGACTGAGAGACCCGCTAACCAAAAGGTGATAGGGGTAAAGTGGATATACAAGGTTAAGACGGACGAGCTAGGAAAGATTCAAAAATACAAGGCAAGGCTAGTGGCTCGGGGGTTTACACAAACCTAAACGTTTGCCCCGGTATCAAGGCACGATACTATTCGGACTTTGATAGCCGTGGCAGCTCAGAAGGGCTGGCCTTTACATCAAATGGATGTAAAGTCAGCGTTCCTAAACGGGGAGATCAATGAGGAAGTCTACGTTGAACAGCCACCGGGTTACGAGGTAACTGGTTCTGAACATATGGTTTTAAGACTAAACAAGGCGTTGTATGGTTTAAAACAGGCACCGAGGACCTGGTATAGCAAGATTGATACGTTTTTCCTACGAGAAGGGTGCATAGGAGTCATTGTGATGCGACAATGTACATCCATGTTAAGGAAGGTAATATCTTGGTGATATGCCTATACGTTGATGATATAATCTTATCAGGGAGTTGTTTTGAACTGATTAAGGATTTTAAGATCAAGCTTAGTTCGGAGTTTGATATGAGTGATTTGGGTATACTTAAGTATTTTCTGGGGTTCGAGGTTAATTACCTCATTGATGGAATTTTCTTGAGCCAAGAAAAATACGCAACCCAACTTCTTTCGAAGTTTGGGATGCTGGACTCTAAGGGAGTAAGTACTCCCTTAACCCTAAACTCTAAGAACACAGAAGGCGGCGATGAACTTACCGATCATACGAAGTACCGGAGTATTGTTGGCGGGATCCTCTACCTTGCCTCCACCCGTCCCGACCTTGCGTTTGCAGCTTCGTACCTGTCACGAAGCAATGCAAAACCGACAGTACAAAGCCTAAACAACGCAAAAAAGAGTATTAAGATACATACGGGACACCACAAATTACGAATTAACATTTACACAAGTGGAACATGCTGAGCTAGTGGGTTATGCAGATGCAGACCTAGTTGGGAGTACATTGGACATGTGTAGCACAAGCGGGTTTTGTTTCACTATCGGTAGTTCGATTTTTAGCTGGGAAACCCAGAAACAGTCTATTGTTGCTCAATCTACGGCCGAGGCCGAGTACATGGCATTAAGTGCAGCTACAAATCATGCAAACTGGCTACTACGTTTATTCGGGGAGTTAGGGTTTTGCATGCGCGGGGGTGTTCCTATCTATAGAGATAGCACGGCGGCTGTCGCGATCAGAAAGAATCCGATCGACCACAAGCGAACTAAACACATTAAGATTAAGTTCCATGTGGTTCGAGAGGCGCAAAACGAAGGGAGGATACACTTACAGTTTGTGCGCGGTGAGGACTAGCTCGCCGATCTGTTGACGAAGCCTCTACCCACCGAGAGGTTCACCATGCTGCGGAGGAAGATCGGAGTAGCTCCCCGGCCGCTCAAGAGGGAGATTGATGATGCTGAGTAGCGCGGGAGCATGGCGAGGCAGCAGCTGCGTCAAGAAGAGCTTTGGGAGGGAAAGACCTTTTGGGGTTCTGAGGAATTCTAGAACCCCTAAGGTTGCTGAAGACGGATGGGCCACCCAGTTGAAGCCCAAGGCGAAGGAAGCTGAAGCCCACGGATTGAAGCCCGTCCCCAGCTCCGGCCCAGCAGTTGAAAGCCCACGAAAAATGAATCCAGCCCATGCACAAATGAAAGAACGGGATGAGCATGAAGAATAAAGAACGAGGGGTTAAAATGGGTATTTTACAAAGGACAGAGGGAATATTTTGTCAGAGGTTGTTATGCAAAAACAACCATACGTTTTGAGTATTAACAGACTAAAAAACGGATATATATGTAATGCAAGGAGGATAATTAAGTAAGAGAGTACTTTTCAGAAAAACCAATTCACCATTGCAGCAAAGAGAGAAACACGTGAGGTCTTGAGAGAATAAGCAAATACTGAGCAACAAAATATTTTTCATCATTTTATTTTTTGTTTGCATTACCTTAAGATGCAAGAAATGTTTTTAGCTCATGACTTTATTCATTGATTCATGAGCTGTATAACAATATAACAACAATAAGCCCTCGTATCACATCAATGTATGTATTAACGTCCTTGGGTTTGTTGCAGAGCTGGAGAATACAATCCAGCAAATGCGAAGACAAATTCAACGATTTGAACAAAAGGTACAAAATAGTGAACGACATTCTCGGCAAAGGAACAACTTGTCAGGTCGTGGAGAATCAAAGCTTGTTGGGTCGTGGATCTTCAACCCAAATTAAAGGAAGAAGTCAAGAAGCTTCTCAATTCCAAACACCTTTTCTTCAGAGAGATGTGTGCTTACCACAACAGCTGCAGGCCAACACAAACGCTTCGGCCTCCGACCATCCCAACCGCAAACGCAAACGCCACCCAACCCACAACAGAGCTGCTCTCACTCTGCTGCTGCAGTGGGTGAGTCAGTGGGTGAGTCAGTGGAAATAAAACGTAGATGAGTGGGACATCTAATCTCAAGCAGGCATATGGCCATTGTATGGCGTACATGATGAGCAGATGGTAGAAAAGAGATGAAGCAATGAAGATACTCTTCTTCATACTTCTTCCCTGCAATTCTGATCGCCAGGTTTTAGAATGTTGAATTTGCAAAGAGGGCAAGTGGCATTGATGCGTAGCCATTTATCTATGCATGGACTGTGCAAATGGTGGTTGCAGGTAAGTTCTCGTAGTTCTGTTTCGTCTTCGTAAGGACGAAGACAGATGCATCATTCCTGCAATAAAAGGTGTGAAGGGTGTTATAATCATTCATCCCAAACAATGCTCTTCTGCGTATGATCATTTTGGTACTTACAGCATCATTGCTCGATAGAACATGTTCGGTTAGAGCATCAATGCCCAATTCAATCATTATCCCTCCATTAGTTTCCCGAATTTCACCCTTCACTTTCTCTGAGTTTCTTAAAGTGATAAACTTGAATTTTAGTAGCCGTTCTATCTCTTCATCTGTAGCTCCTTCCTGGATATAAACACCAAGAAGTGGAAGCTGTGTAAATCATCGTCCAGTCATATATCATCATTCAATGGACAAGATCTATTCATAACGACTGTGAAGAGAACTTAAAAGCAGAACAAGCTATTCGCCCTTGTCTATTACCCGATCTGCTAATGCATACAAAATCGCTGTGATGCATGGTAAACAACAGCAAACAACAATACCGATCAGACAAGCAACAACAACACAAATGACAACAAAGATAACATCAAAGGAAAGAAATGCAACGCAGAGCCTGCAAAACAGAAAGAAACCAGACATAAGCATGTGAAGATGAAACCATTGAGGCTGTCATAAGATAAACCAAGGGGAAAAGTAAATTCCCAATGAACCAGTAAAGGTGAGGTGAACTTTGTGAGAGTGTCTCGGTATCAGCGGTGACCCAGTATAACCCTATAATCCACCAGACAAAGGAGAACATTGTATTTGCAGATTCTAGGTGCTTGGCGATACTGCAACACAAATGTAAGAACACATTTGAGAACATATACGATTGGGAAGTAGCTCCTCAGGGTTTATGATCATTTCTGAAAAGAGTTATACAGCTCAAAGAATCTCAAAAACATAATCAGCAGGCAAAAGTCCTCGCTTCAACCTTGACCTAAAGCAGTGCTCTTGCATGATTGAATTATCAGATTTTGGGAGAAGAAAGTTAGAATTTCACCTTGTTTCATGTTCGTTCCCAGCTTCATCTATGCCATAATCATCAGAACCCTCCTCTTCGCTTCCGCTTCCATTGCCGGAATCTTCATGGGGTAGTGAATCTCTATCTGAGTGCTGATGGCCAAAAGCCCATAAGCATGTTTTTCAGCTCAACATCAATACGCATGAAGTCTTTGTACTTTTCGATTTCCATTTCAAGCATAGCCATCTTGTTAGCATACTTTGACCGTCCAATAACAAATCTAAATGCTAAGCCAGTAGCTTGTTCCAACCTAGGGTTTCAATCAACAACAAGATTTCAGAAGCATAATACAATAGAACACATAAAAATGGAGCCAAATTGAAGCAAAAGTGGTGCGTGAATTGGAGATCGGAGAAGAAACCCTGGATTTGACGTCTCTAGTTGATTTAACATCGGGATTGATATTCCTGACCTCTCAAGAAAAATTCGCTGCAACTTCTTGCTTCGATGGTCCCTGCGGTTGCCTCATCATGCCATACAATACCTCTGCGTTCTTGATCTCGATCTCATCCTGAGCCACCATGGGAGAAGATGACTTGCACAACGATGACTTGGGAGGCAGAGGCTTCTGTTTTGGCACCAAAGGCTACGACCCAACAACACATTCCATTAGTCACAACTGAGAAGATGGAGGCGAATAGGAGATAAATCTGTATTGTACTAACACAGATATTGACTGGAGAAGATGATCTCTCAGATCTGTGCTTGATATCCTTGTATCATTCAAGTGTGTAACTACAAAAGTGACCTAATGAGGCAAAAATAAGCAGTAAACATGATTATAAACATTCCACAACTCATCTTAAACCTAATTAGTGATGACCCATCAACATTATAAGTATATATTTCCTCCAACATCCTATCAGTAAAAGCATAGAAAGATAAAGAGCGTGATGAGGAATTCAGACGTACAAATGATGAGAGCCCTTGGTTAGAAATATTGTTGATGGGATAAAGGGAGGATCGCTCTTGGGAAGCACATGGAAACAAAATACCTGAGAGCAAAAGCAAAAAAACCAAAGAGATATAAACAAAATAATTTAGAAGAGATCAACAAAATATATCATCAAAAGTAATTTACCAAAGATTCAAGATAAAATTCTGGAATATAAACAAAGACAGAATCCAATTTGCTGAGCATCAGAAGTAATTGGACAACCCACATGCACAATGCATACATTTCTATTTGTTTCCATCGAGAGAATAACAAGATGCGGAACCTATAAATGACTCGGGATTATAAGAGAAAGATTGCGTCAGATAATAAATTATAATTCCTTCAAACGTCTTAATTGATCAGTACATGCCCCATCTCTTATCTGTTTATCAGTTTCTTCCAGAAGGGATATTGATTGCGATTGTTGAGACATGTAATATGAAGCCTAAGGAAAAACTAAAATCTGTCAAGACATTTTTTTAGCTTCAAAGATGGAAGTTTGGTGCGACACCAATATGATATAACAGTAACAATGATAATAATCAATTTTGTTGTCCTGTGGTGCAATCCTCATAAACCGTACTGGCTGATAACCAAATTCAGAGTCAGAGTGATCGCTTGAGCTATTCATCACTGAAACTCCCACTACTATATTCTACAGTAATATGGGAGGATCTTTCAGGCATGGAGCTGCACTAACCATGAGAACTTTTAATGGGGTTTCTCATCCCATCCTTCAAGGTTCTCGTGAGATCAACATCATAAGTTAAACAACAACATGGTTTTTTCTACGTTGAATGAGTAACTCTAGTTTCTTTACTATATCCAAGGAAAGCCAAGGAATCCCTTTTAAGCACAACATGTGTTGAATACTTAAAATAGACTTATCATGCAGTTGAAGTCCTTTACACATGCAGAATACCTGTTTTTCTGGCGAAGAATGGGAAGTCTGATGGTTTCACCTTGTGCAAGAGTTGCCGCACTACGCATTTTTCAAGTCTTCGCCTGGAAAAAACCAGGCAATGTTTCTTTGGAGTACCCTCCTCTGACGGTTTGTTCCAAATAGATTTTCTGGAACTATACTCCTACAAACAACCCATATAAAGGATACTACTTTGGCTTTTGTGCAATATGGCTGCATTCCTTCAATCCTAGGATCAACAACTTTCGCCTCTTTCTTATTCCTTCTTTACTTGACCCATGAGGCTGCATATCTAGATTTTTGCCCTCTTTACTCTGTGAAAAAAGATACAAAAGCAGTGTCACAATCGAGATTTAGGTGAAAAGTGACCGGATGAATCATCTGAGAGATACGACATCAAGGTAACTGCCTGGCCTAATTGAAAGGACAAATCAGGGGTAGGATTTTCAGCACAAAATTTTACCAAGATGTGATTGCTAAAGAAAAGAACTTAGCCTCAAAAGAAATTCAACAATAAGGGAAAACAAATATGGATGAAGGAGAACAAATCAAACCTGAAAATTCGAATTTGTGGACACCGATGCCTCATCTTCAAAAGGGGCAGCAGGACAGTGCTTATCCAGTAACTTTTCAAGTTTTGCGACCTTACTTTTCCGATAAGACTTTTAAAAGACGAGCAGTGAATGATAATGGTCGAAGGAAATACAATATGATAGATATGAATACGCTCTTGAATATGGGCATTCAGTCAGAATCTGTGTCCTCCCATTTCCAAACGATCCTTTGAACCTCTTCCTCCTCTTCGTTTTATTGTCTCCTCTCCCGCAAACCTCTATCTCCGCCGCTGTCGAAGTAGACGAACACCGTGTCAGCAGCAGAAGGCGAAGCGATCAAATCGAAATACATCTGCGGGAATTGGGTGGCTCCTACGGAGGTGATTTGCCCCTAACAACGGAAGCATCAAATGTGGCTATGTAACGGAGAGATGGTGGGAGAGAGAAAGAGAGATCGTGGGAGTGGAAGATGAAATGAATAGAATTAAGGTTTTTTTAAGTAAGGATTTTTTATTTAATAAATGCTGGTAGTCGACGTGGAGGGCCTGAGAAAGCACCATTTGTTTGCCTTTTTAATATATAGATTTATTTATGAACATTTTGATAAATTTTTTTATGACAATTTAAAACAAACTCCACCGAAAACTAGGAAGAAAACTTACTAAGAAAGTTTATTATGCATTGAAAACATATTATTTTTTATTAAAAATGTTGTGATTGATTGAGGTAAATATTTTAAAATTTTCAAAATTCAACAATCTAACAAGTAATTCTTTACAACTTTTGATCGATTTTTTTTACAAAATTTACAATAAAATTTAAGTATTCCGAATTTAGATCACATGACCTAGTAAATGAAAAACAGTTCTAATAAAATATTTGATCGCAATATTTTCTAAAATTTAAACCTTAGATATATATTTTTAAACAAATTTTTTATAACATTTTTTAACAGTTTGTACAAAATGCGATATTCCTTCATTTTTTTGGAAATTATTAAAACACAAATATATTATTGTTTTGTATTAAAGAACCTAATAAACAAGAAAACCAACCTCTGTTTTGAAAGTTAGACTTTTTACCCCAAAAAACCAAAGTTTGTGGGTCAACAAAGAAAAGAAGATGTATGACCATACTCAATTTGATTAGTAATACTTTAATAATCATAATAATATAAGAATTGACAAATATACGCTAGTCTTTTAATTTATACTTTTTTTATCCGCGCGACGCGCGAGAGATTTTATTTTATTTTTTTTTTGCAAAAATTGATATAAAATTTGAATAAATTTTATATACATATGCTAATAAAAATTGAACAATAATTTCATAGGTTATTGTTTTATGTAATTCAATTTTGATTAATAGGTTTGGTTATAATTAGGCGTGTCATTCGGGCCGGCCCGAGCCCGTTTTGGCCCGGTTCATTCGAGTTCGGGCCCGGCCCGACGGGCTTTGGACAGCCCACGGGCTAACGTAAAAATCTCCTCTGAAATGTCTTTTCATAAATTAAAGTATTCCGAATTATATTAGAAACGATACACAATCATTAAATATTCAAACTAACATAAAAATAAAAGCATTAAATAATCGAAAGAAACATCAAATTCTCAAACTGAAACTTCAACATTCAAACATATGCACTTGCATATATTCCTCCGTCGTAGCTATTGTCGTGGCAACGCTAGAAGCAGTCAATTTAGTAATAACTATAATTATTTAATAAAACAATTAATAAAGGATATGAAAATCAAGTAATAAATTATATGAAAATCAAATAATAGGTAGATACTTACCAACTTCGGAATAACCAAATAACCACGACCGAGCACAAATTGACGCCTGAACATTAGAAGCTAACAAGCGGCTTCGATATTTGTTGAGCACCCGAGAACCAACACTAAATGAAGACTCAGAAGCCACCGTGGTAATAGGAATGCTTAAAATATCGGACGCCATTAATGATAATTCTTTACCATAAAGCTCGGACTTCCAAAAATGCAAGACATCCAAATCCGAATTTTGTTGCACGTGTAACTTAGGATCTCTTAGATATCTATCCAAACCTGATCCTAATCCATCATCTGAAGAAAGCACTTTATCGTCGAAGTCGGCATATAAATAATAAAAAAGTTATATAAAGAAACAAAATATTAAATGAAAAATATAAAAAAAAATAGCTTACATCACAATAACTCGAACTAGGACTTTTGGTCGTTTTCTTGTTGTTGTCTTGAGAGGAAGCCGAATATTTAGAAACTCCAAATTTTGTTTTGTATGCCTCATAGAGTGAAAACATCTTGCTTCGAACTTCATCGATTTTCACCTGACTTGTATTCTCATCAAGGGCGTCATATCAATATTTCAGTAATTGTATTTTCATTCTCGGATCGATAACAACTGCTATTGAGAGAATTGTACTCTAACTGTCCCAATATTTATTAATTTTGGCTTGCATATTTTCAGACATCTTCTTTAAGACTGTATCTTCATTCTCCTTCTCAAAAGCATTTGAATTTTCCAAATCTTCATAAAGTACATGTTGGAAGTTGGATATGTTGATCCCGAAATCAGAGTAGTAATGTCCATAAACGGTTTGAAAAAATCTAGTATTTTCTCCCATCTATTCCATTCTTCATTCGTTGGACACCACTTATAATGTTTATAAATCAACGTAAGACTAGCAAAAACATTCTGATACTTTAGAGCACTATCAACCATAACATGAGTTGAATTCCAACAAGTGCTAACATCCATAGATAAAGAAATCTCAATTTCAATTCTATGTTATTCTGTACATTCCTCAAACATCCTCAACCTCGACTCAAATCCTTTTAAATATTTCACACTTTCTCTAATCTTTTACAATGCAGCTCCAATCACTTTTAATCCACTTTGCTCAATAAGATTCAATATATGTGCATTATTAATAAAACTAGATGATACCCGCGCGTTGCGCGGTTTTTTGATAATTATATTGTATGTTTTCTAAACATTATACATAATTCAAATTGTTATGACATTTTATATATTTATCGTTCAATACAAATGCATAGATTCTAATTTTCAATGTAAAAGTTTAAATAATAGATTTATAAGATATAATGTAAACTAAAAATGTTATTTTGATAATATCATTGAAATTTTTAAACGTAATCTGTTGGAAGTAGTGATTGCAATGGAGTTTTTCGCATAATTGTTTTTTCTATGCGTATCTGCATAATTGTTTAAGACTAAATTTAATTTATAACATGATTTAAAAATAACGATAGAGGCATTATCATAATTTTAAAATCTTTGAAACTAACTTATGTTTGAATTTTTCGATTATCTTTCGATTTTGATTGGTGTAGATATTTGTAGAGCATGACGGTCGAAGTGTTAACAAACATTATTGATAAATTTACAAACGCTAATTACGCAACGACATGAACAAAAAACATATATTAATTAATATAAGTGTTTCTTTTTTAATACCGTTTATTAAAATATAGATGATACTCGCGAATTGTGCGGTTTTATGATAATTAAACTGTAAAACATCAGCTCGAATTTTTTGTCTGATATAACAATTTATAAACAAAACAAACCAAATAACAATTGCACTAACACATAAAACAAAATAAATCAAATACAATTTGTAAAAACACTTTTAAAAGATTCTACTACACAGTTTAACAAATCCACCTCGCGTTTCAGTTTTTTTTTCTTTTTCTACTCTTTTTTTCATTGTTGTGTTCTTGCGTGTCCTATCTCTCTCTTTCTCATTACCCGTAGGAAAATTTTTTTTTTCAGTTTAATTTTTGTTTCTTCTTTCATACAAAAGAATATGAGATAAAAATCATTGCTTTGCTTCTTTAAAAATTTCCTCGTATCTTCATATTTCTTCCATCCACTTCCTCACCATTGTTGTGTTGTTTCTGTCGAGGAAAAAGCAAAAAAAAAAAAAGACCTGAAGAAAAAAAATATATACCATAACGTTTTTGCCTCTTTTACCAAGAAACGACATTAAAATTAACCATGGGAAGAAAATAATTGTCCATCGGCTGCTTTACTCTATCGTGAATCCTTTCACGGCCTCTGGTTGTTGCGTCCTTTCTCTGAAAAACACTCTGGTAAATTAATTAAAATGTAGCCTATCCAGATTACCTCGCCAGCCTGTTCAAGTATCAAGAGAAGTTCCAAGACTCGACCAGGGCGGTGTCAACTGGAAGTAGAACATTTCCGCCTATTTCAAGATACTTTGAAATGGTAAAACAACATCTATTGTAGAAGGAACCCTGAAACAATAACCGAAAAAAGGGCCAAGCTGATAAGCAGAACACGCGAACAATTGCTATTAGGCAAGCCTTTGTGTTCTGGATCTAAGTGCTTTGCGTATCGCTCACTAAGCAGATTACAAATCTCATGAGGGCTTTCCTGAATTTTTCATTCTTTTCCAATATTGACATTCTTCGCTTGCAAGCAGCAATAGGTGCTGACAGTTCTAGAACTGAAGCCCAATCTAGCCCATGAGGTCTTTAAATAGAATTACAAACCCTAATACGACTATGCTACAAATCTCATGAGGGCTTTCCTGAATTTTTCATTCTTTTCCAATATTGACATTCTTCGCTTGCAAGCAGCAATAGGTGCTGACAGTTCTAGAACTGAAGCCCAATCTAGCCCATGAGGTCTTGCCCCAAAAACAACATGGTGTCTAACATATTTCATCAACACTTGCTTGAATAGAAAATCTTTCAAGTAAATCAATTTAATGTAAGAATAAATAGTAAATAATGGTTGGATTGATATTAGACCTCAATCAAATGGAAACAAACTTACTAATAAGCATACAAGTCTCTTCAAATGGTCCACGTATAAATGGAATGGCGGAGGAACCACTAAGATCACACCACACACTAAGAGGCATAAATGACCTGAAAACGGTACTCCTAAGATTCAAATCATATCAGTTCTTTAGAGCACGAAAGCTAGCAATTCTCAGCAGCATGAACATTCAATGTAACCAAAATATCATATCATCCTCCTTTATACAAGCACAGACATACACAAAGAAACTAATCAGATATCCCTACGAAAAATGTACTTATCAGCCTCATTTAACCATGAACACTTGTTATTAGCTAACAAATCCAATTACAGATTCAAGCTAGCATCGACATATGAAAAATATCTATGTAAATATTTCATGATACTATATAATGAAGAATAGAAAAAAGAAATTACCTTTGAGCTACTTGTGGAGAAGGAGGCATGCTTGGTTCGACGGTGATTAAGGGCATGCTTCATCAATATTTGTTTTACTTACTCCATCAAGTAGAATATTGGAAGCTCTGAAGTCTTTATAAATCACTTGTTTCTCCAAAGTTTGAAGGAATGTCAAACCTTTAGCAGCTCCTGTTGCGATTCTAATTCTTATTTATGTGGGGTGACCAACGCTAGTTCATATTCAGTTCCAATGGTTTCATACAATACAATATTTCTTGTATTGGAATTTTTAAAATTCAATTTTTTAATAAAAATATTTCGTAATAAATTATATTTTTTTTCAAAATTTTAACAACCTCCAAAAATTGTGTTTAAATTTAATAATAAAATAATTATAATCATATATAATTATTATAACTAATTCTAAAATATACCCTAATCCTAAAATACCATTAAACACTCAAACCCTAATCTTAACAGGCCATCAGCCGATTTCTCAACCCTTGCCTATTCCATCGGGACTGAAGACGAAGTTTAACAACTTCAAAGCGTGGGTAAAACCTTCAAGATTTCTCAGGGACATGGAATATCTGAGAATCCAACCCAACAAAGATCACATCTTCTCCACACTGGGTTGGCAAGGACTCCGGAACACCAAGCTCCGCACCTACAAGAATCTCACGACGAAATTCCTAGCCACGTAATGGTCATATTTTACTTATTAGTAAAATTAAATTTAAATCTATAATAAATTAACTTAATATTAATCTAATTCAATTTTGATTTATAGATTTGGTTATAATTAATATTCTCATCATATAACAAAGCCGATGAAAATTCATTTCGATTTCATATCATAGCTAGACGCAAACTGATCTTGACATTAAATAACGATGGTGAAAATCTTTTGCAGTAGGTTTTAATAATATTTATTTATGAAAAGTTTGATAAATTTGTTTATGACAATTTAAAACAAACTCCATTGAAAACTAGGAAGAAAACTTTACTAAGAAAGTTTATTATATATTGACAACATATTATTTTTTATTATTTTTATTATAAATTTTGTGATCGATTGAGGTAAATTTCGAAAATTTAAAATTTTCAAAATTCAACAATTTAGCAAGTAATTCCGTAGAACTTTGACCGAATTTTTTTTACAAAATTTACAGTATAACTTAAGTATTCCGAATTTAGATTACATGACCTAGTAAACGGAAAAAATTCTAATAAAATATTTGATTGCAATGTTTTCTAAAATTTAACTCTTAGAGATTTTATTTAAAACAAATTTTTATCACAATTTTTTAACAGTTGTACAAAATATATATTTATCATTTTCCAACTTTTAATAGATAACTTTTTTTATAAAAATGTTATTATTTATTAAAATATACATTTATCATTTATATTTCTTTATATAAGACATAATTAATTATAAATATATGTCAATTTACATACGTGGAAATTTATATAAAATGTAATAATATGTTGATATATTATTTTAAAAATATTAAATTTATGTAAAAATATATTCGTGGAATAATTTTTGATAAAAAAGTGTTATTATTTATTAAAAAAAATATACATTTATTATAATTCAGTATATAAAACATAATTAATAACAAAAATATGTGAATTTAGATATATCAATTTAAATATTTTTCACACGTGGGAATTTATTTTTATTGAAGTTTACCACTATAAATTTATGTCAATTTAAAAATGTGGCAATTATAAATATAAACATTCCAATGTACTGGTAAATTTCAATCAAGATAAAATAAAATATATACATATATTTAGCAAAATCTTTGCTTTATGCACTAAAAAAAAGCGATTTTTAACGGAAATATCCATTGAAAATCGCCATATTTCCGTTGGAAAGAGCAATTCTCAACGGACTGCAACGGATCAAGAGCCGTTGGGAATCATTCGTTGCAAATCAAGATACGGTGCGATTTGTAACGGGCGTGCAATAAATAAGATCCATTGAAAAGTTACAACGGAATTGCAACCGTTGGCGAGTGCAACAGATGCTCGTTACAATGTGTGCAATGGATGCCCATTACAACGAGTGCAACGGATGTCCATTACAAAGTGTGCAACAGATGCCCGTTGCAAGAAATGCAACAGATGCTCGTTGCAAGAAATGCAACAGATGCCCGTTGAAGCATTGTAACGGATATCCATTGCTTGTCCATTGAAATGTAAAATGGTGTAAAAATTGATAGGTTGCAAACATATACCCGTTGGTCTTATGGCAGGAAAGCGTAGGAATTTCAATTTCAACCGATGCCCGTTACAATTTTTAAAACTGTCAACAAGCATCTGTTGGCAATATTACTAAAAAAATAAAAAGAATTCAAAATTTTAAAAAACTTAATTAATAGAAAAGTTTTTACAAAATTCAAAACATAATTTATATCACATATCATCTAAATTTGTAGCATCGTCTTCATCCCCGTGATCGTCAACACCTCATGAAGGTTTTGTCAGAATCGATTACCGGGTCTTGTTGGGGAGTTATTTCCCTCGTCTCTCCTGGCGGTTCATACGATCGACCGTTTAGCAATTCGAATATGTTCTCCATGTGACGCATCTTTGCCCGAGTTTCTTGAAGAGCATCTTGCGTCGTACGAAGAGTGGTTTCGAGGTGTTCGATACGCCGTTCTAGCATATAACTCTCTTGAACCACAGGGGTACCGTCGTGGCACCCTCGATGATATCCTTTTAAAGTGAACCGAGACCGTATAGACGCCCCTTATACGGTCTAATCGACTATAGAATAAAAAACATTAAAGTTATGATCGTTAGAAAATATTTTATTCAATTAATGAATTAACAAAATAATGTTACTTTTTACCTCCAAATAAATTTTGTTCTTTTGTAAAGGACTGAGATCCTTGGGTGCTGAACTGCAAGCTTGTGATTGTTGGGTGATCTTCTCTCTCACAGCTTTCACGGTCTATTCCGCCTGAGGGTTGACGACTTCAGGTTCGTCGCAGTCTTCCCCGACGACGGATTTCTTCTTGGCATGGGTTTCTACAACCAGCTCACAAGATTTAGTTCTCTTCCTATTCTCTGCATCTCTTATATAACATAGATATAATTGTATAAAACAAAGAATTTAAATAATAAATAAAATAAATTTACCAACTCTTTCTTTCTTTTGGGAATGATTTTGATCTCGAAGTATGGCAATGCGGACCATCTCCGGGAACCTTCTTGTTGTGCCGATATTTTTTCGTCTTCTCACACTTGGCCTTGAAGTCCTCAGACTCCTAATGTTGGAAAATTTGTTTGAATACCTCGTCTGTTGCCCATGTCGGTTTGGCATTCTTCTTGTAGTAGTTGCGTTTGGCGTTGTTCATCATCAAGCGCAACCGAGCTCGTGCATCCAAACTGTGTATATGCGCGACGTATCCTTCTTCCGCCATCTGTATGCACGCTGAAAAATAAATTATAATAAATTAATTACAATAAATGTAATTAATAGTTTTAAAGTTAAATTTTATATTATTCTATGCTTACGATGAAAGTACACCATGCTCAGCGGCGCAAAAATTCTGGTGTCACCGGCAAGGAATAATAGAGACGATCCTGTAGGGATCCCTGGATGATGTTGTTGTTCGTATGTTTGATAACATCATCCACATCAAACATGCATGTGAAAATGAACTATTTAGATAATATTTATAATTAAAAAAATATAAATTATTAATTTGAATTCTTATCATAACATCCCATCAGAACATTCAGGGTCGATAATCGGGAGGGTGGAATGCCCGTCGAAATTATCGATCAAGGCTTCTGTATCCACCATATCTTCTTCATCTAATATTGACGGTACCGATATTGGTGAAGGAAGTCGATATGGTGGTGGTAGAGGTGGGGGCGGGGCTCTACCCAAACCCTTCAATATACTACCATATCTGATAAATCAACTAGCCCTCATATTTGGTTTGTGTTTGATAGATTATAAGATCTGAGAGAACTTTTAAATTAGAATTGTGTTGAAAATGAAACTGTTCAAGGTTTAATATACATAAATTTCTAACGAGCATTCGTTGGAATTTTCAACTTGTTTTTAAAATAAAAGTTAGATAATAAAATAAAAGAGGTATAAATTAAATTAGAAAATGTAAGAATGATTACATGTTAGATATATTATTTTTAAAATATTAAATTTAAGTAAATAAATAGATTCAAAATATGAAATATTTTTTTATAAAAAGTTATTATTTATTAAAAAATACAATTATCTTTTATATTTCATTATATAAGACATAATTAATTATAAATATATGTCAATTTAAATACGTGGCAATTTATATAAAATGTAATAGTATGTTGATATATTATTTTTAAAATATTAAATTTAAGTAAATAATAGATTTGTGAAATAATTTTTATAAAACGTGTTATTATTTATTAAAATATACATTTGTTATTTATGTTTCAGTATATAAAATATAATTAATTATAAAAATATGTGAATTTAAATATATCAATTTAAACATTTCCCACACCTGATAATTTATTTTGATTGAAATTTACCACTATAAATTTATTTCAATTTAAATATGTGGCAGTTATAAATATAAACGTGTAAATGTACTGGTAAATTTCAATCAAGATAAAATAAAATATATACATATATTTAACAATATCAAACATACGACGAAAAATATCATAAAACAAACAAAATATAAAAAATGGACATCGTTTAAGGACGATGTTAGACCAAGACAAGGGCAAAGGCGAGAGGCGACGACGAATGCGAGAGATGAAGCCAAGGGTGGAGATGAAACAACGATGAAGACGAGAAATGAAGGCGATGACAAAAGATGAAGACGATGACAACATACGAGAGACGATAGAAGATAAGAAAACAAGGATGCAGGCAAAAGACGAGGATTAGATACAAATGCGAGGACAAAGACTAAGATAAAGACAATAAACGATGGCAATAGGTTGCCTCAATCTGCAGCGGTAGAGTATGGAAAGATTCGACGGTGATGTAGAGTTGCAACAAGTGAAGAGGGTGAATCGCAAGGGAAGAATCACCGTCGCCCCAAGAGGTACGCATCAAATTTCAGTGATTTGACAATTATTTTGTTTCAAGAACAATTTCAAATAAGAAATCAATAGACCTGAAATAAGGAAACAAATTCCAAAATGAAAAATTGGGAACGAAACAAAATTTCTGAAATCAAACGATTACCCAATCTTTGTCAAATGCACCGAATACCTCAGCTCCCCAGAAGTGCCAAGAACAATATAAAATAAGAAATCAATTGCAGTTCGAAGTAGACCTGAAATAAGGAAACAAATTCCGAAATGAAACATTGGGAATGAAACAAAAAATCCTGAAATCAAACGATTACTCCCATCTCTGTCACCAGACGTGCGGCCGACGGCTTGTTCCCCACGAGTAGACGCACAAACAGATGGAACGGCTTCGAAGGAACTGAGAAAGCATCGTCGATTTCTCAATCTCACCGCCGATTCCGGTTCTGCTACCGCGTCTTCCTCCACACGTGAGCTGGGGGCGCCGCCGGCTGAGAGCGTCTGCTTCTCCTTTTTCGTCGCTTGCCTCCGAGCGATGTTGGTGAAGCCGCCGATTAGCGGAATCAAGGAGGAAGATGAAGCAGACGCTTCGCTTGCTTTCAAGCAACACAGAAATCATCGCAAATTTCTCAATCGCACCGACCGCCGATTTGCCTCCGTTCGCGTTGAAGCCGCCGATTTATCGGAATCAAGGAGGAAGATGAAGCAGACGATTAGATTGCTTTCAAGGAACCCAGAAATCGGCGATGATTTCTCAGTCGCTTTTTCGAAATCAAGCAACGACCGTCTCTGCTTCTCAGTCCCGCCGCCTCTACCAGCGCCGCTTCATCTTCTCTTGCATCCAAGCGCGTCGGTGGAGGCGTCGAGATGGTGCTGTTAGGCGAAGACACCCCCGCTTCCTCCTGACTATCGCTTTTCGCTGGCACCCTGGATTCAGATAGAATTGAAAGGGATGAATAGACGGATTTGGAAAATTTTTTAGATTCATGGAATCGGAAGCATTATTGAAAAGGAATTCAAAGGGTTGAAGACGGTAGAGTTGGAAAATTTTGTTAAATTCAGGGGTAAAGAGGGGTTTTTCCTTCCTCTAGCTGATGTGGCAGCATGAGAGGGGAGGAAAAAACCCCACTTATATATATGATTTTAAACTACAATTTTAGTATGTCGCGTCGTGTTGCAAGAGGCGGTAACACCATAAACCGTTCTAATCTGAGGAAAGTGTCAATGGCCCATCTCTTCCACAAGACCAGAGACAGCCAGATACGATATCTTCGGATTTTTTTGAATCCAAATTTATTTCCAAACACTGGATCGACACAATATATGTCGTATCCCTTTTATCAGCAGATACCACCATCGGTCGAGTCAATGATGCATCACGAATCTCCGATGCATCAGGAACAAACGGTGGAAGAACTTTTAGCGATGGAGAAGGAAAGACGTAAACTTCCTCGTATAGATCTAGATCGTGCAACCGGCACATTTTGGTATATAAACTAAATTTAAATTTAAATTTGTAACTACTTAATTAATAAAGTCTTAATTTACTTTTAATTTTGTTTTATAGGTTTGGTATTAAACAACTTAATCATCATGTAACAAAGATGATACAAGCTGATTATGATCGTCCATGTTATAATTGGACGCGAACCGATCCCGATATCAAGGAACGGTGGCGGAAAGCTTTCGTGGTACGTTTTTTGTTAATATTCATTTCACTCTAAATTTAAAATTTAAATTAATATTTCAATAAATAATATTTCATTATTTTCAGCAAAAATTTTATTGGGATCCTGCAATAACCGGACTAGTAAAGTCCGAATTTGAAAAGAGATCGGGAGACAAAGGGCAAACCTCTTTGGATGCCAGATAAAATCTGGGAACAGATGTGTATCTATTGGGATGCTCCTAGCTTTAAGGAAAAAAGCCGGCGTGCTAGTCAATCTCGTCGTTCCGATAGAGCAACATATGGGATAAGTGCACATACTGTTGGTTCTCGCTCCTTCGGAGTTTTACGAAGATTTGATAAGATTTTAAATTTTTTTAGGTTTTCATACGATTGAAATTTGCTTAATAGTAAAAACATAAACTTTAAATTTGTTTTAGACAAAAGATAAGGGATGTGAATCGTCGAACGTAGAATTGTTGGAACGTACACACAAGAAGAAATACGACGGTTCGTGGGTAGATGCCATGGCGAACATATTCACGACGATGTTCTGAACATGGCATCGGAACGAGTGTCCCAAATCCCGCCGAGAGAAGAAGGGACGCAACCTACTCTAACTCAAGAAGAATACAATGAGATGTACTTCGAGGTAAATTAATTATAATTTTATAATAAATTTCTTTTTTATATTTAAATTTAATTTCAATATTTTTTGTAGCCCGTAACACCGTACAAAGGTCGTTTATTTGGTATTGGAAGAATGGCATCACAACATGCGAGTACCTCCAAAAGACAAGGAGAAAGTCGCGAGCGAGGAACTTCGAAACACAATCTCAAAGACGCAAGAACAGTTAGTAGAACAAAATTCATCGTTCAACGCTCTAGAAGAGAAATTTGAACAATCAAGAAGAGAAGTTGAACGATCAAGAAGGAAACGTCAACAGTGGCTTAGGATGATGAAGGAACACATGCCCAATATCAATTGGGATACGACCGAAGATTCTGACGACGACGACGATAATTCCCAATTACCACCAACAAGTTTGTGTAAATATGTAATGTTAATAATGTATAAACTCTAATTAATTAATATTAATTTTAAATTTTAAATTTAAATTTCGAATTTTTATTTTTTTAAAAAAATTTGTGGACGGGTATAATGTCGTTCACGAAATTTAAGGACAACCATATTTCCGTCCAGAAAATTTGCGGACGGCAAGCCATCCGTCTGTAAATTTTTTGGACAGATCTGCTCTCGTCCGCAAATTTAAGGATGGGTCACGACCCATCCCAAAATTCCAAATTGATTTCCGTCCTTACTCAGGTCGGGTTTCGTGTCGATTTCCAGACGGCCTATTCGTCCAAAATTACGGACGGTTAGCGAACTAATTTTTCTGTTTGTATTTGCGGACGGATTGCGGACAGGTATGTTTTGGCAAAGCGCGTTAGCGGATGGATTCTGGGCATCCCTAATCCGTCCGTAAACAGGTTTAGGGATGGATTTGGCAGTCTGGAACTATTAAATTTCTTGAAATGAGCGCGTATTCCCGAGGCAACAGACGCTGAAACGACCGTACGTCTCCTCATGCAATGGGATTCCGTTGGAAATTTCAATGGATGCCCATTTCAAAGACACAGTAGCGTAGGTAGCAGTAATGACAATTCGCAACGTGCATCCGTTGCAAACGGTGCAACAGTCATCTGTTGCAACTCTGCAACGGATAGTCGTTGCAACTCCCTGTAACGGGCATCCGTTGTAAATAAGTTAAGAAAATATTCACAAATAATGAAAAAATAACCATTATATTTAATTAAATAATTTATAATTTGATTTTTAAAAAATATATTATTAATATATATATATATATTCAAATAATATCTAATCAAAAGTTTTAGAAACCGTTCAAGAACTTGTTTTTGAAATAAAAATTAGATAATAAAATAAAAAAAAGTATAAATTAATTTTGAACATTTAAGAATGATTATGTGTTAGATATATTATTTTTAAAATTTTAAATTTAAGTAAATAAATAGATTCAAAATGTGAAATATTTTTTAAAAAAATGTTATTATATATTAAAATATACATTTATCATTTATATTTCATTATATAAGACACAACTAATTATAATATATGTTGATTTAATCACGTGGCAATTTATATAAAATGTAATAATATGTTGATATAGCATTTTTAAAATATTAAATTTAAATAAGTAATAGATTCGTGAAATAATTTTTGATAAAAAAATGTTATTATTTATTAGAAATATACATTAATTATTTATATTTTAGTATATAAAATATAATTAATTATAAAAATATTTGAATTTAAATATATCAATTTAAACACTTCCCAGACCTAATAATTTATTTTGATTGAAATTTACCACTATAGATTTATTTCAATTTAAATATGTGGCAATTATAAATATAAACGTGTAAATATACTGGTAAATTTCTATCAAGATAAAATAAAATATATACATATATTTATATAAAATCTTTGCTTTTATGTGGGAAGTGTTTTAAACCACAAAGACCATCAGAGAACAAAAGGGAGAAATAGGGGATGAGAAAATTCCTAGCACGCAGGTGGCGATTTCATGAGTTACCAGTGATGTTTGGAACCGATCGACAGTGGCGAAGGGTGTCCCAATCTGCAGCGGCAGAGGATGGGAAGATTCGACAGTGATGCAGAGTTGCAACAAGTGAAGAGGGTGAATCGCAAGCGAAGAATCACCATCGGCTCAGGAGGTACGCATCAAATTTCAGTGATTCGACAATTATTTTGTTTCAATCACCAAAGGGATCTGGCAGAACTTTTATTTAGATATTCGATTCGGTTTTCTAGTTTGTTTGAGGTGTAGGTGTAGCGTGAGTTGGTGTTCTAGGATAGGTTAAGGATTAGGGTTCGGTTTTGGTCGATGTGGTGTAGACATGCGTTCGACGTATCGGCGATCTATGTGGTATTTAATGGTGGTGAATATCGTTGTAGTTTTATGCATTTGGAGGATACAATGATATATGATATAGTGATGGGTTCGTAGGACCTTGATACGTGGGTAATAGAAAGTAAATTCGATAGATTTGGGTGTTAATTATGGGAATTCTCAAATGATTCAATTAACATATTATGTTGTATGAAACTTGAAGTAAAATATTATTTACCTTATAACAACATATCTCTAATAATGTTTGGTAAATAGAATCCTAAAATTATGTATTTTATGTAGCTGTGCATATGTAAATAAAATCCCATTCACATTAATATCTATTATGTTCTACATAGGGTAAAGGAAGCCCAACATGTTGTGGATCTTTAAAGGTGTGTACGTTTTCATAATAGTTTTTTCCTTTTTTTCTGTGTATTTTTAAAAGCTTATTATAAACATAAAATTTAAACTTGAAAAGGAACTATACAAAGAAAGCCAAAACTGTAAAGAATAACAAAACAAAATTTTATTTTAAATCATCATAAATGCATATGTATCTTAAAATTTATCCGTTGTTTGAAGTTGTATCGAAATAGATTGCTATTAACTGATGAAAATGAGCTGTAGCATCAGTGAAAACCAAATGTAAAACAATTTCATGATTTTGATACTTCATGTTTTCGCCGTGAAATAACTAAATTTCGTAATTATCTATGAAACCCACATTGTAAAGATTTTTGCAAACAATTTCATAACTTTGGTACTTCATGTTTTTCCATCTTTTACAGGGATATAACCTTTTCCCGCGTTCTTGACACAAAGGTTGCATCGACGCAAAACTCATGAACTACTCCAATCCGTGTAAGAATTCTTGAGTAACTTCCTCGGTTACGGGATCTTTTCTTCTATACATCCACTCTCTCGATCTATATATGTCTCTATTAGAATAAGATGACATTGTTTGAAATATGTTTGGTGTTGATGGCTTGATGGTAGAAAGATTGATTTTGATCAATAAATAGTAAATTTTACAATGGACATCTGTCGATAGGACCAACGGATATACGTCGGTAGGACCAATGAAAGTCCGTTGAAACACAACGTTGAATTATTCCAACGGTAACCTCAAAATTCTAACTTTTCAATGAGCATCCGTTGGTCCTCACAATAGATTTCTTTGGCCCTTGACAACGGATATCCCTTGGAAAAAAATTGTTGTTTACAATGGTGTTTCAACGGACCGGTGCAACGGATGATATTCGTTGCTCATCCGTTGATAATTACAACGGAATTGTGGTCCTTGTTCATTTTCAGACATCTGTTGCAATCCGTTGGGAACCTTATCAACGGATCCGTTGATCCGTCTATGGATAATTGATTGTTTTTTGTAGTGGATGGGCTCGGTGATACGAATAAAGAAATGTAGAAGATAAAGATCTTTTCTTATCCTTTCCAACGACCAGAAAATCCTCTCCAACGGTTTTGAAATCTTCCAAGTCAATCTTATCCCATCGGATCATCTTTTTCCCCATTCTAAAAATTCCCAACAGGTAGTAAATCAATTCGTTCTCCAGTACTTACACACTTTATTGTAAGATGGAGCCTCTCCTATATAAATGACTCCGTTGAATTTTTGAAGAAATAAACTCTTTTTGTATTCTTGAATGGTGTCAATAACATGATGATCTTAACTTGTTCTAGGAATAATTGAAGCCATTATCTTATTGTATCAAGAGGCTTCCCCACCGCCTATGGTGTCTATCGTTGCACCTCTATTACCTCAACTTCAACCATCAACCTCCATCCTCCATCATCATCGGGTGAATATTGAAGAGAGCCCTAGGCCAATCAAGAGATCCTCCACCATCATGCACCATCATGCACCGTCAACGAACGACTTCTTGAGTGCCCTTAGGTTACTCAAGAAATCAACATTGACATAACGAATCTACGGGAAAAGGTTATATCCCTGTAAAAGATCGAGGTTAAGGAGTTCTCTGTATGCATCCGAGTTTCGACCCCGAGGCATGTATCAATATTCAATATATAAATTAACGAATAAATTGACACAAAATAATTTAAAAATGAGTTATTTTTAGCTTGAATTCATCGGAGATTGTGTTAAACTGAAAAATATATGTTTTAGGGCTAAGAAATACTTATGTTTGTATTTTTAAATTGAATTTTAAATATTATTAATAAAAATAATATTTTTAAAGATTCAGTTAACAGATGAATTTTAGAATAAAAAATGAGTAATTCAAAAAAATAAAATGAAGACGAAATTTTGAATGAAAACCATATGAGACTAAGTTAATTAGTAGTGCAAAAAATAAGCTATCTCGACTCATCTTGGCTCGGATCAGTTTTTAAACGAGTTAAAAAAATCTAACTCAACTCAACTCGCCTTTAGCTTGCAAAAAAAAAAATGAGCTGGCTTGGTTCGCGAGCTAGGCCATTTAATTATTTTGGAGGTGATCAAGGATGAGGAGAATATGACCCGATGAAGAAGTGATGACGATATTGAGGAGACGACGGCGTGAACAAGATGTGTTGCGGCGATGGTGGTGTGAAGAAGACTTGGTAAGGAGACAATGACTGTGAAGGAGACTTGTTGATGTGAAGAAAGAGTTTTGCACCATTGAAGTGAAGAATGAAACATCGTGAAGAAGATATGTTACAACGAAGGAAGAGTGTTGCACTATTGCATTGAAGAAAGGAACATGAAAAAAGATATGTTGCAGTGAAGAAAGAAAAATGTGAATAAGATATGATGACAAAGAGGAGACGATGTGCATCCGTTGGTTAGGAGAGAGAATGGTGTGAAGGAAAATGGCGTGAAGAAGTCGACCACAGTGTGGAAGCAATGAGAATAGGAAAAATCGTGTTAGGCGTCACGAAGAAGAAAAAGAAAGAAATAAACCAAATATTTTTTTCCTTTATCATGTTATATATTAATGCAATAGAAATAGTAAAATAAAAATTATATACAAACAATATATTTTTCTTTCTTAAATACAAATTATTTGTATAATATAAAAAAATATAATTTGCATTTAATACAGACATATATAGCCTTTACAAAACGTGTAATCAAGAAAATACAATAATACCCTCTAACAATCCCAACAAACTTTAACCAAATTACATCGATACTCCTAGCTATTTGACAGACCTATAAACCTGTTATACACTGCAACATTTGCTGAGAAATCTTCCCCTGTTACACGAGTACTTGAACTTTGCTGGACAACCTTAGGACCTTCTGAATCATCCCAATCATTCTGCATTTTAATTCTTTCTTGCTGAATGCGAGTATCCTTTATACCCCCCCTCAAACTGGTGATCGGAGGAGAGGAGATCCCCAGTTTGTCACGGAGTCTGTGAAAGACTGCAGAAGATAAAGACTTAGTGAATAAATCAGCAACTTGCAGTTCAGGGGGAATGTGCTTGATCAAAATGGACCCAAGGCAACTTTTTCTCTGATAAAATGATAGTCAATCTCAATGTGTTTAGAACGACTATGAAAAACCGGATTTGCCGTGAGATGAGTTGCTGATAAACTATCACAATATAGCTGAAAAGGTGCACATGCACATTGTCCAATATCCCTTAAGATAAAAGAAATCCATGTAAGTTCAGCTGTTGTAGATGCCAAAGATCTGTACTCTGCCTCAGTTGAAGTTGATGATACCGTTGGCTGCCTCTTGGGAGACAATGAGATTAGATTGTCACCAAGAAAAACACAGAATCCTCCTGTAGAATGTCTAGTTTCTGGACAGCCAGCCCAGTCACTATCACTGAAAGCACCAATATTGAGGGAGCTTTGCTTCTTCATATGCAAGCCAAGTGTGCCAGCCCAGTCACTGAAAGCACCAATATTGAGGGAGCTTTGCTTCTTCATATGCAAGCCAAGTGTTGATATACCTTTAACATATCTCAATCTCAAAATCAGTAGATTGAAATCTACCACAGTTGGTTGATGCATTCTTCTGCAAACCAGATTGACAGCATATGTAATATCTGGACGTGTTAAAGTCAAGTACTGGAGAGCTCCTGGAAGACGTCTGAAACCTATAGGATCAGAATAATTTTCAGTAAGAGAATATGTGTGATTGACCTTTTGTGGAAGAGGAGTAGGTAGACTTTTGCAATCTGACATCCCAGCTCTGGCCAACAGATCATTAGCATATGTAGCTTGGCTAAAAAAACAGTCCAGTTGAGGTGAATATGGCCTGAATGCCAAGAAAGTAATGCAATAATCCTAAATCCTTCATTGAGAACCTCTGGCTTAAGTCAACAATTAATTTTTGAAGGAGAATCAGATTACTACCAGTCAAGATCATGTCATCCACATATAACAGCAACAGTAAGGTATCCTCTCCATGTTGATAGACAAACAAAGAGGGATCAGATTTACTACAAAAGAATCCAAATTCCAAGAGGACGCCACTAAATTTGTCAAACCATGCTCTTGGGGTCTGTTTAAGGCCATATAATGCTTTCTGAAGTAAACAAACATGACCTGGATATTCTGAATTCTGAAACCCCGGAGGTTGCTCCATAAAAACTTGCTCCTGTAAATCACCATGAAGGAATGCATTGCTGACATCAAGTTGATTAATTGTCCAACCTTTCACTAATGCAATGGTTAAAACAATTCTTATGGTTGCTGTTTTTACCACAGGACTGAATGTTTCAATATAATCAATGCCCTCTTCTTGATGATATCCCTTAGCTACCAAACGAGCTTTACATTTATCAAAAGAACCATCTGCTTTAAGCTTGGTACGAAACACCCACTTACAGCCTAGAACATTCATATCACTTCTGTAAGGTACCAAGACCCAAGTTTTATTTCTTTCCAAAGCTGATATTTCATCCTCCATGGCTGCCTTCCAGCCACTGTGTTTGAGAGCTGAGACTATTGACTTTGGTTATGTAGGGATGTTTGGAGAGGTAAATAAGGCATATTTTGGATTAGGTTTAGAAATACCAGATTTAAACCTGGTGATCACTGGATGGGAA
>CM071876.1:2891756-2907324 GCA_036759665.1 Gynandropsis gynandra
AACGTAAAAATCTCCTCTGAAATGTCTTTTCATAAATTAAAGTATTCCGATTTATATTAGAAATGATACACAATCATTAAATTGTCAGACTAACATAAAAATAAAAGCATTAAATAGTCGAAAGAAACATCAAATTCTCAAACCGAAACTTCAACATTCAAACATATGCACTTGCATATCTTCCTCCTTCGTAGCTATTGTCGTGGCAACGCTAGAAGCAGTCAAGTTAGTAATAACTATAATTATTTAATAAAACAATTAATAAACGATATGAAAATCAGGTAATAAATTATATGAAAATCAAATAATAGGTAGATACTTACCAACTTCGGAATAACCAAATACCCACGACCGAGCACAAATTGACGCCTGAACATTAGAAGCTAACAAGCGGCTTCGATATTTGTTGAGCACCCGAGAACCAACACTAAATGAAGACCCAGAAGCCACCGTGGTAATAGGAATGCTTAAAATATCGGACGCCATTAATGATAATTCTTTACTATAAAGCTCGGACTTCCAAAAATGCAAGACATCCAAATCCGAATTTCGTTGCACGTGTAACTTAGAATCTCTTAGATATCTATCCAAACCTGATCCTAATCCATCATCTGAAGAAAGCATTTTATCGTCGAAGTCGGCATATAAATAATAAAAAATTTATATAAAGAAACAAAATATTAAATGATAAATATAAAAAAATAGCTTACATCACAATAACTCGAACAAGGACTTTTGGTCGTTTTTTTGTTGTTGTCTTGAGAGGAAGCCGAATATTTAGAAACTCCAAATTTTGTTTTGTATGTCTCATAGAGTGAAAATATCTTGCTTCGAACTTCATCGATTTTCACCTGACTTGTATTCTCATCAAGGGCGTCATATCAATATTTCAGTAATTGTATTTTTATTCTCGGATCGAGAACAACTGCTATTGAGAGAATTGTACTCTAACTGTCCCAATATTTATTAATTTTGGCTTGCATATTTTCAGACATCTTCTTTAAGATTGCATCTTCATTCTCCTTCTCAAAAGCATTTGAATTTTCCAAATCTTCATAAAGTAGATGTTGGAAGTTGGATATGTTGATCTCGAAATCAGAGTAGTAATGTCCATAAACGGTTTTAAAAAATCTAGTATTTTCTCCCATCTGTTCCATTCTTCATTCGTTGGACACCACTTATAATGTTTATAAATCAACGTAAGACTAGCAAAAACATTCTGATACTTTAGAGCACTATCAACCATAACATGAGTTGAATTCCAACAAGTGCTAACATCCATAGATAAAGAAATCTCAATTTCAATTCCACGTTGTCCTGTACATTCCTCAAACATCCTCAACCTCGACTCAAATCCTTTTCAATATTTCACACTTTCTCTAATCTTTTACAATGCAGCTCCAATCACTTTTAATCCACTTTGCACAATAAGATTCAATATATGTGCATTATTAATAAAACTAGATGATACCCGCGCGTTGAGCGGTCTTTTGATAATTATATTGTATGTTTTCTAAACATTATACATAATTCAAATTGTTATGACATTTTATATATGTATCGTTCAATACAAATACATAGATTCTAATTTTCAATGTAAAAGTTTAAATAATAGATTTATAAGATATAATGTAAACTAAAAATATCATTATTTATAATATCATTGAAATTTTTAAACGTAATCTGTTGGAAGTAGTGATTCAATGGAGTTTTTCGCATAATTGTTTTTTCTATGCGCATCCGCATAATTGTTTAAGACTAAATTTAATTTATAACATGATTTAAAAATAAATATAGAGGCATTATCATAATTTTAAAACCTTTGAAACAAACTTATGTTTGAATTTCTCGATTGTCTTTAGATTTTGATTGGTGTAGATATTTGTAGAGCATGAAGGTCGAAGTGTTAACAAACATTATTGATATTTACAAACGCTAATTACGCAACGACATGAACAAAAAACATATATTAATTAATATAAGTGTTACTTTTTTAATACCGTTTATTAAAATATAGATGATACTCGCGAATTGTGCGGTTTTATGATAATTAAACTGTAAAACATCAGCTCGAATTTTTTGTCTGATATAACAATTTATAAACAAAATAAACCAAATAACAATTGCACTAACACATAAAACAAAATAAATCAAATACAATTTGTAAAAACACTTTTAAAAGATTCTACTACACAGTTTAACAAATCCACCTGGCGTTTCAGTTTTTTTTCTTTTTCTACTCTTTTTTTTCATTGTTGTGTTCTTGCGTGTCCTATCTCTCTCTTTCTCATTATCCGTAGGAAAAAAAAGTGTTTTTTCAGTTTAATTTTTGTTTCTTCTTTCATACAAAAGAATCTGAGATAAAAACCCTTGCTTTGCTTCTTTAAAACTTTCCTCGTATCTTCATATTTCTTCCATCCACTTCCTCACCATTGCTGTGTTGTTTATGTCGAGGGAAAAGCAAAAAAAGAAAGACCTGAAGAAAAAAAAAAATATACCATAACTTTTTTGCCTCTTTTACCAAGAAACGACATTAAAATTAACCATGGGAAGAAAATAATTGTCCATTGGCTGCTTTACTCTATCGTGAATCCTTTCACGACCTCTGGTTGTTGTGTCCTTTCTCTGAAAAAAACTCTGGTAAATTAATTAAAATGTAGCATATCCAGATTACCTCGCCAACCTGATCAAGTATCAAGAGAAGTTCCAAGACTCGACCAGGGCAGTGTCAACTGGCAGTAGAACATTGCCGCCTATTTCAAGATACTTTCAAATGGTAAAACAACATCTATTGTAGAAGCAACCCTGAAACAATAACTGAAAAAAGGGCCAAGCTGATACGTAAACACAAGAAAAGAAAAGATCACAAAAACTTGCATTTTTACAAAACCCAAATGCAAAAGAGAGATAAACATAATTATACCCAAACTATTAAATTTATTAATAAAAAAATACACAAATCCTTTGACACCTTGAGGCTCTCGAAATCACTCGAAATCACAAATAAAAGTAAAATAATAAAGACACACATGCTCTTCATCCATTGTATCTTTGTTTGACCATTCCTGAGGGATAGACCTCGATTGTCTAGAGGCCACCACTCTCGCCTTCTACTTTAGCTCAAGAACATCGTCAAAAAACTTGGCTTATACTTGTTTCATTGAAAGCATTCTACCTGATTTCATCACAGCCAAAATCCTTACCATGTTCAATGCATGGAATATAGTTTATGTTATTTTCTTTGCATAAACACCTAAGAAAAACACGCGAACAATTGCTATTAGGCAAGCCTTTGTGTTTTGGCTCTAAGTGCTTTGCGTATCGCTCACTAAGCAGATTGCAAATCTCATGAGGGCTTTCCTGAATTTTTCATTCTTTTCCAATATTGACATTCTTCGCTTGCAAGCAGCAATAGGTGCTGACAGTTCTAGAACTGAAGCCCAATCTAGCCCATGAGGTTTTGCCCCAAAAACAGCATGGTGTCTAACATATTTCATCAACACTTGCCTGAATAGAAAATCTTTCAAGTAAATCAATTTAATGTAAGAAGAAATAGTAAATAATGGTTGGATTGGTATTGGACCTCAATCAAATGGAAACAAACTTACTAATAAGCATACAAGTCTCTTCAAATGGTCCACGTATAAATGGAATGGCGGAGGAACCACTAAGATCACACCACACACTAAGAGGCATAAATGACCTGAAAACGGTACTCCTAAGATTCAAATAATATCAGTTCTTTAGAGCACGAAAGCTAGCAATTCTCAGCATCATGAACATTCAATGTAACCAAAATATCATATCATCCTCCTTTATACAAGCACAGACATACACAAAGAAACTAATCAGATATCCCTACGAAAAATGTACTTATCAGCCTCATTTAACCATGAACATCTTTGTAGCTGTATTGCTGTTGTCTTTGCATTTGCGCATCGTTTGATGATGGATGAGCACTGCTCGTCATGTTTGGTTAGTCCTCTCTTTTCGCAGATGCTTCCAACGGGATGAGAAATACGTATTAAAGCAGCATAGGTCAACAGAAAATTGATACAACATGTACATTAAAATCATGAAATCTTACTGCCCATTTGATGTATACATCAACTTGGCTGTGCATCCCACTTATTATTAGCTAACAAATCCAATTACAGATTCAAGCTAGCATCGACGTATGAAAAGTATCTATGTAAATATTTCGTGATACTATATAATGAAGAATAGAAAAAAGAAATTACCTTTGAGCTACTTGTGGAGAAGGAGGCATGCTTGGTTCGACGGTCATTAAGGGCATGCTTCATCAATATTTGTTTTACTTACTCCATCGAGTAGAATATTGGAAGCTCTGAAGTCTTTATAAATCACTTGTTTCTCCAAAGTGTGAAGGAATGTCAAACCTTTAGCAGCTCCTATTGCGATTCTAATTCTTATTTCTGTGGGGTGACCAACGCTAGTTCATATTCAGTTCCAATGGTTTCTATTAAATTAGATTGTTAGATGGACTTGAAAACTAATGTTCTGCAGAGATATTTTAAATAAAATGGAATATGAATCATTGATAATTGTCAATAGAAATGTTTACCACATCATCATAGACGAAGGAATATGGAACTCAGAGAACCACTTGATCTTAGACAAAATATTCAACACAAAAAATCTTCTAATCCTTGTAATTTCCAGCCTTATGAGTTACCTGTAATTTTCCTACATGATCAAACCTACCTAACAAAATAATATTGATGAAGCATGTCCTTAATTCCAAATAAGAAAGAGAACACAAAATTTTATTTAAATGGTCTACACATTTAGATGATTCCTATGAGTTGGATTAGGATTTATGAAAAGGGCATTTGAAGCAACGTGGAAGTGAAATTGGAATGAGTAATCCTTATCTACATTAAAAAAGTCAAACTATAACCAGAATGCATCAAAAGCATAATTTCAAGCAGCGTAGATCAATAGAAAATTGAAACAACGTGAACATTAAAATCATGAAATATTACTGCCCATTTGATGTATACATCAATTTGTCCGCTCATCCCACCTATTATTAGCATACAAATCCAATTACAAATTCAAGCTAGCATCGACGTATGAAAATTATCTATGTAAATATTTCGTGATACTATATAATGAAGAATAGGAAAAAGAAATTCCCGTTGAGCTACTTCTGGAGAAGGAGGCATGCTAGGTTCGACGGTGATTAAGGACATGCTTTATCAATATTTGTTTTACTTACTTTGTCGAGTAGAATAGTGGAAACTTTGAAGTCTCTATAAATCACTTGTTTCTATGAAGTGTGAAGGAATGCCAAACCTTTAGCAGATCCTATTGCGATTCTAGTTCTTATTTCCCACTCCGACTAGAGAGGTTGAACAACGGAGGCCCTTGAAGACAAGAAAGTAAACATAAGAAATTGTGGGTTCCTCGACCAAATAACATCCATAAAGAATAAGTACTACGTCAAAACAGGTGATTCTCTAAGCTCCTTTTTTGCATAAACTCATACACCAAGAGCAGATCTTGACCCTCATAGCAGTATCCAAATAGCTTCACGAGATTAGGATGACTAAGCCGCCCGAGGAAATGTACATCAGACTGAGCAATTACGAAACACGCAGATTGTAAACAAAAATAAGACTTCTTTTTTTTTTGCCTTATATGTCCACTCATAAACCGGGCATTGAACTGAAATGTACTCACTTTCCATTCCTCCAATCCTTGGAAACTCTCGGAATTCAAATTTTTCACAGTAACCACTGTTCCACTACCGTGCCTAGTCTGCGCTTTTTCATCGAGCCATGCTTTGAATTCCTCCCCGAATACTCCCTCTCCAAGAACTTTCTCAGATTTGAAATTCTTAGTAGCAGCTTTCACCTCTGCGAGAATGAATATGGGCGTGGAAAATATCTGACTGTTGGGATAAGATTCATCGCTGCTGCTTGCAGAGAATTGGCTAATACTGGAGATGTTACTTCCTCTAGAAGAAGCTGATGCTGTGTTGCTTAACCACTTACATACCCCTGTTCAATTAACATTGAAAAATCAAAGCGAGACATATTGATGCAAGATTTATCTTAGAACCACAAGAAACTATTGTTCATACCTTAGACTCGGATAGAAGGGTAATTATCCAAAAATCATCGACGACGACGCGAGAAAATGAGAGGAAGAGAGGAGGTGAGCAAGAGAGGGGAGGTGATAGCGTGGGATGGCGATTATAAACCGAAGACCTAGAAATGAACTTCCACACAACATAATCGGAGGGGAAGTTTAAGGTAATGCATTACACCTTTGCTATCTCCATCGGTGAGAAATATCTTACCCCATCTCCTGCACCACGTATAATACAAGTCAATATTTGCATTACACCTTTGCTAGCTCCATCGGTGAGAAATATACGTTCTGGGTCGCTGTCAATTGTAAATCAGAAGCAGAAGCAGAAGGCCTCACTAATGTAATTCATTGAAGTCAAGGATACCTAGGATAGCCATCACGTATTTCTATGAACTCGGCCACCTCCTTCCTAATTCCTGGGATGCCTCTCGAGTCACTGTAAGCACCTGATCGAAAAAAAAGCCCAGTTAAAATGTGAACAATGGAAAATATATGATTCATAAGTCCGCAAAAGGGTATACGTATACCTAGACCGCCTGAAGTGAGGGAAAGTTAACGCTTAGCTCTTGCTTTGGCATCAGCCAGGAATAGTAAGTGCAACCACCTGCAGATGTACATGGAATTAGTTCATCAGACTGAACAACATGGATTGATGAAGGGGAAGTTATACCTGGCGAGGAAAAGTGAGTGGCTTTTGTCCTAAAGTGGGAGGGTTTCCGACATTTGTGAAGATGATCTGTAAGGATGAATCAAGTCTAATTAGAGACAGTGTCTCATGTAAAGGCATAAATTACCAAAAGCTGATATCTTTTTGCCATCGGTCTGGAGCTATGAAGCTCGAGGATAGAGTTCTCCTCTCACAGCGTACTCACACTTCTTCACCTTTTCATTCAGCCAAACTCGTAGTCTAATGCCTTTGGACCCATTTTGAAGCTCTAAGCAAAAGCTAAATGCAGATATATATATGGACACCATCTACACAGAGATATCTCATGACATGGACACCGTCTACAGACAGAGATACACCTTATGATGTTTCAAGAAGATTCCAGTCTACACACAGAGATACACACAAAGATACACCTCATGATATATTTCCAAGTCTTGAGCATGGAGTTGCAGGAAGACGAAGCAGACGCTCCACAAACAACTGGGGATTAAAAGTGAAACCCTAGATCGATGACGATGGAGCCCAAACGGCTTAACAGGAGATGAATAGTCACACACAGAATGGAATGAATCTTGGGACAAAATCGAGCACCGGTGTGAAAGCAAGCGGTGGATTCATCGTCGAAGCGACCTAAGTCCATGTCGCGCCGGTTTCCTCTCCATCAGCGGTTGCGCCGAAACCGACTTCCCCTCCATCAACGCACGCACGGCCATGGATTTATTCTCAGCAAGCGGGGACACAGACAGACAGCTGAGGGGGCAATTTAAGGAGGAGATGGGGTTGAAGTTAAAAGGAATCGAGGATTGAAGGAAGAAAGGGATGATTATGCGGAAAAATTGGGAGGAGGCGAAGAGACATGCACAGAGGGGATGAATCGGTGGAAAAAGTAGTGTCATGATCGCATTGACGGTGTTTGTCACTCGTAGGCTCTGAGTTCCACTCCAAACGAAGTCGTAGCAGGGAAGCGTCGCGAAGAATTTCTCCTCGCATGGCGGATTCGGCGGAAAAATTATAGCCTCCGGATCAGTTACGATCTTGAGCGACGCCGTCGACGCGAAAACCCGCCTCCATCGGCTCTGGATACAGGAGATGAGAAGGAGGAAGACGAAAGAAGAGAAGAGCTGAACAAACATACCTCTCTTGTTCCGCCATGAGAGCAGAAGGTGGCGGATTCGGCGGAAAAATCAGAGCCTCCGGATCAGTTACGATCTTGAGCGACACCGATGGCGCGAAACCCGCCTCCTTCGGCTCTGGATACAGGAGATGAGAAGGAGGAAGACGAAAGAAGAGAAGAGCCGAAGAAACATACCTCTCTTGTTCCGCCATGAGAGCATAAGGTTCTTCCAGAACAGAGCTGAGAATTGACGCTATGAAAACATACGATCGTTGCTCCCTATCTGACCTAACTCCATGCTTCAATTGTCTTCTTCTCCATGACCAGCGACGAATTGTGAAAAATACCCAAACCCATTTTCTCCTCGCGTGGCGGATTCGGCGGAACAATCAGAGCCTCTGGATCAGTTACGATCTTGAGCGACGCCGATGACGCGAAACCCGCCTCCATCGGCTCTGGATACAGGAGATGAGAAGGAGGAAGACGAAAGAAGAGAAGAGCTGAAGAAACATACCTCTCTTGTTCCGCCATGAGAGCAAAAGGTTCTTCCAGAACAGAGCTGAGAATTGACGCTTTGAAAACATACGATCGTTGCTCCCCGTTTGACCTAACTCCATGCTTCAATCGTCCTCTTCTCCATGACCAGCGACGAATTGTGAAAAATGCCCAAACCCATTCTGAAAAATACCCAAACCCATGCCTATCAACGAAGGTCATCGAAGAGTTTCGCTTCTTTAATTGCCATTAAATCAACAAAAAGAAAGTAAGGAGAGATAAGATGAACTTGAGTTAAAGGTGTGTTTTGAACATTTTGGCTGTACGTGAGGGGGTTTTTTGGGGTTTTTCTTCCCTATGTTGGGGTGGCAGCACGAAAAGGAAGGAAAAAGCCTGTGTTTTATATATATGATTAAATTTAAATCTATAATAAATTATTTTAATATTAATCTAATATAATTATGATTTATAGGTTTGGTTATGTATCAATATTCGACCCCGAGGTATGTATCAATATTCAATATATAAATTAACGAATAAATTGACTCAAAATAATTTAAAAATGAGTTATTTTTAGCTTGAATTCATTGGAGATTGTGTTAAATTGAAAAATATATGTTTTAGGGCTAAGAAATACTTATGTTTGTATTTTTAAATTGAATTTTAAATATTATTAATAAAAATAATATTTTTATTATCGATTTTATCTTTAATTTTTCCATTTTAAAATACTACATGAGTTGATTTTCTCTTTAATTGTCACATACAGTCTTGCCACTGAGTCTCTCTCCTAGTCTCTTCCGCCTCTGCAAATATAATCTTTACAGGCGACTCCATCGTCTTTAAACTCAGACCGAATCCAATATAATCATATATTTTCGTTAAGTTGATAGGTTTTCTACAATTGAATATGAGTTTCTTCCATTGGTTCAACACGTGATTGATATGAACTTGAACTGGATACAAAAAAATTATCAAACTGAAAGCAACAATTCTTTTATTAAATATTTGGGTTTCTTCTGCAAAATTGCAAAAGAGATTGTTATGGTTGATCTTGGATTAGGTTCGATTCGACGACGGCGAGAGTATCATCTTGTAGAGATGAAGAGAACATGAGAAGAAGCCAATTGAATTTCTAAGGGATAAAACATATTTTATTTTTACTCGTCTAATTGTTTAATTTTTTGCATGTTGAACTTTTTAGAGATAAAAACGTTTAAATTGAAATTATTCTTTTTTCTCATTTAATTATTTAATTTTTTACATGTTGAATTTCTTATACGTAAAAATATTTAAAATTGATATTTTAAATAATAAAAATTTACTATAAAATGTTTGGATGAAAATTTAGGTGATGAATGAGGTGACTTTTTGTATTCCAAAATAAAATAAAATAAAAAATTGGTTGATAAGGTGGCTTCACCAAAAGCCACTATTTGCGACAACTTATATATATATATATAATTCGTATTATTATTATTATTATTATTATTTCATGTTTTAATTCTTTTTTAATTGTATTATTAAAAAAATAAAATAGGATATTTATTTAATATATATTTATATATATTGAATATATTTTTTATATCCACGTTTTTATTATATTATTTGAAATAATCAAAGATATATATAAAAAACTTTAGGCTATAAATAATTTATAGTGGAGAGTAAAATTAAATTATAAATTAGAATAAAAAATAAAAGAAAAATTAAATGTTGCTGAGGTGGCGCAAGGAGAATGCACTATTTTATCCTCATTTTTATATATAGATTTATATATATTGAATATATTTTTCATATCCACGTTTTTATTATATTATTTGAAATAATCAAAGATATATATACAAAAAAACTTTTGGCTATAAAGAATTTGTAATGGAGAGTAAAATTAAATTATAAATTAGAATAAAAAGTAAAAGAAAAATTAAATGTTGCTGAGATGACGCAAGGAGAATGCACCATTTTATCCTCTTTTTTATATTTAGATTTAATTGTTACCGTTAAATCATTACTTATGAATTCACATGCTACATCTATTTTTCTTATTAATTTAGAGAAATCTTCATTGTTTTATCAGTTACAATATATTTACTGTTGATTTTGTCTCATTTCATATCCTCCTTCTCTTATATAAAAAGTAAATGAGTTATAGAAACAAATCAAATGATTGTTTCATTATTTTGAGGGAGAGGAAGAGACAACACTTTTAGAACTACCTTTAATACAAAGAGGCGAGACGGATAGACAAGCGGTTGTTGGAAAGTAGAAGAAACAGAAATAGAAGATTAAGTGTGGTAGAGAAATGCTAGAGAGTTTTAAAGGTTGCAACCAAAGTGAACCGAAGATCGTGGAAAACCAGAGGATGAGGCAAAGACTAGCAATCAAAGCATTGTAAATCTATGTGGGAGCATACAGAAGTGGAACATGCGGCTCTGTTTAAAAAACATGCGATGTTTCATCAAAATTTTTACATCAACTTTTAGTTGTTATAATATTCGTTTGTGTGGTAAACTATTCTAATATAGCGATCCGTAAAATTAATTCCTTAATACATAAATTAAAATTTTATATAAATAATTATTTCTCTTCAAAATTTATTTATGGCACTTGTTTATGGTTTCTGTCCCAATCACACTCAAAATTGTTATCTCTCATTCTCCGCAATTTGCAACCCTACCTTTTTGCTCTATATCATAATAATGGTCATAAATGGACATAAACATTTACAACCGTGATTCAACAGAATTTAAGATAAAAACTTTAGTTATAAGAACATAAGACGATAACAACTATATATCATAATAATGGTCATAAATAGACATAAACATTTACAACCGTGATTCAACAGAATTTAAGATAAAAGACTTTAGTTATAAGAACATAAGACGATAACAACTTATAAAACCAAATAAAGAACAACTTCTAAAACCAAATTTCTTGACGTTTGACCATTTAATATCTTATTTTTTTCCTGTTTCTTTTACTAATGAATGATTATAAATTATAAACATGTAGCACACACTGACATTAACATTATACTAAATAAATATTTAATATGCTTACAAATACATGAACATGTGAATCACATTTAAGCATTTACAAGGTGAATCATCTTATATTTTAATTTTTTTTTTTTGATGGATGTCCAATGTAATTTACATCAACAGATTCATTTAAAATTGCAGTACTCCCTCTGTTGCAGAAGGGAACAGTTTATTCTATTTTCTTTAATTTTGTGCGTTTATAAAAATAATGTGAGTTGGTCACATTTTGGTGGCAGTATTCCATTGGTTCAATTCAACACGTGTGATTGATATGAACTTGAGGTGGATACAAAAAAATTATCAAACTGAAAGCAACAATTCTTTTATTAAATATTTGGGTTTCTTCTGCAAAATTGCAAAAGAGATTGATGAAAAACAAAGTTGAAGAAACGCAAAACGCAAAGATACAGACTCAATGTGCTAACAAAGCAAGGAAGAGGGAGATGGTGGCAAGAATCCAAGAGAATGGAGAAGTGGATGCATGATTACGAAGAGGAGGGAGCGTCCCGAGAGGAGCATTCGCTGCGGGTGAAACCGTGGAGGGTGATGGAGATGTGGATGCATGATTACGAAGAGGAGGGAGCGTCCCTATACAAGGATTACCGTTTAATATAGCAAAAGCAAAAGCATTACGCCACGAGGTACAAATTACTTATAAGTCCTCGTATCACATCAATGTATGTATTAACGTCATTGGGCTTTGTTGCAGAGCTGGAGAATACAGTCCAGCAAATGCGAAGACAAATTCAACGATTTGAACAAAAGGTACAAAAGAGTGAACGACATTCTCGGCAAAGGAACAGCTTGTCGGGTCGTGGAGAATCAAAGCTTGTTGGAATCCATGGATTGAAAATTTTCGATGATTTGGTCAAGAAGTCAAGAAGCTTCTCAATTCCAAACACCTTTTCTTCAGAGAGATGTGTGCTTACCACAACAGCTGCGGTCATCTCACGGCCAACACAAACGCTTCGGCCTCCGACCATCCCCAACCGCAAACGCCACCCCGCCCACAACAGGGCTGCTTTCACTCTGCTGCTGCAGTGGGTGAGTCAGTGAAAATGACGCGAATAGCGGAGAGCGAGGAGGAGTCAGAAACAGCAGATGATTCAGAGAGGGAGGGGGAGTCTGAATCAGGGCTAATGGAGGAAGCAGGGAGAGTAGCCATGGCTGCTGGAAAGGGGGGGAGGGAGAAGAAGGAATGGATAAAGAGGAAGATGATGGAGATTGAAGAGAAAAGGGTTGGGTATGAATGGGAAGCAGTGGAGATGGAGAAACAGAATCCGGTGCTGTCGTCGGGTCCGGTGAGGAAGATTCAACGAAACAGAATGAGAAGAAGCCGACATTCAACGAATCAGAATGAAGATGAAGACGGAAAGGGTTTACAGAGTGATTGGGATGAGAGTGAGGAAGATTCTGCAGTATCTAGTTAAGGAGGAGGATTGTGGTTACCATCAATGGAACGACAACAAAGAAAAGAGAGACAAACGCGGCGAATCGCGGGTTTTGGCGTCTTGCGGTTGAGACAGCTGTGCGATTGCATGCTTAGTCTCCACGCCATCTGTCTCTCTCTCTTTGTTTCTTTTTTGGGCTTCCATACAACTTGTTGGGCTCTTCACGAGGCCCATTTTCTCAATACGATTTCGGCACTCAAATAATAATATTTAGTTTGATTTGAATATTTATTAATAAAATTAAACTTAAATCTATAATAAATTAATTTAATATTAGTCCAATTCAATTTTGATTGGTAGATTTTGTTATAATTAATGTTCTCATCATATAACAAAGTCGATAAAAATTTATTTTGTTTTTATATCATAACTAGATATAAACCGATCCTGATATTAAATAACGATGGTGGAAAACTTTTGTGGTAGGTTTTTAATAATATTTATTTATGAACATTTCGATTAATTTTTTATGACAATTCCAAACATACTCCACCGAAAATTAGGAAGAAAATTTTACTAAGAAAGTTTATTATGTATTGATAGCATATTATTTTTATTTTTTTATTAAAATTTTGTGATTGATTGAGGTAAATTTTCAAAACCCAACAATCTAAGAGGTAATTCTTCACAACTTTTGATCGATTTTTTTTACAAAATTTACAGTAAAACTTAAGTATTCCGAATTTAGATTACATGACCTAGTAAATGGAAAACAATTCGACTAAAATATTTGATCGCAATATTTTCTAAAATTTAAACCTTAGAGATTTATTCAAAACAAAATTTTATCACAATTTTTTAACAGTTATACAAAATGTGATATTCCTTCATTTTTTTGGGAAATTATTGAAACAAAACTATATTATTGTTTTGTATTAAAGAACCTAATAAACAAAAAAGTCAACCTCTATTTTTAAAGTTAGACTTTTTACCCCAAGAAACCAAAGTTTGTGGGTCAACAAAGATATATGACCATACTCAATTTGATAGGTAATACTTCAATAATCATAATAATATAAGAATTTACAAATATACACGGGTCTTTTAGTTTATACTATTTTTTTATCAGCGTGACGCACGGGAGATTTTATTTTATTTTTTTATACAAATATTGATATAAAAGTTGAATAAATTTTATATACATATGCTAATAAAAAGTAAAAAATAATTTTATAAATTATTGTTTTATGTAATTCAATTTTGATTTATAGGTTTGGTTATAATTAGGGGTGTCATTCGGGCTGGCCCGAGACCGTTTTGGCCTAGTGCATTCGGGTTCGGGCCCGGCCCGATGGGCTTCGGGCAGTCCATGGGCTAACGTAAAAATCGCCTCTAAAATGTCTTTTCATAAATTAAAGTATTCCGAATTACATTAGAAATGATACAAAATCATTAAATTCTCAAACTAACATAAAAATCAAAGCATTAAATAATCGAAAGAAACATGGAATTCTCAAATCGAAACTTCAACATCCAAACATATTAAGTTGCATATCTTCCTCCGTCGTAGCTATTGTCGTGGCAACACTATAATCAGTTAAGTTAGTAGTACCTATAATTATTTAACAAAAAAATTAATAAACGATATGAAAATCAAGTAATAAACGATATGAAAATCAAATAATAGGTAGAGACTTACCAACTTCGGAATAACCAAATAACCACGACCGAGAACAAATTATCGTATGAAAATTAGAAGCTAACAAGCGACTTCGATATTTGTTGAGCACCCGAGAACCAGCACTAAATGAAGACTCAGAAGCAACTGTGGTTAATAAGAATGGTTAAAATATCGGACGCCATTATCGATAATTCTTTACCATAAAGCTCGGACTTCCAAAAATGCAAGACATCCAAATCCGAATTTCGTTGCACGTGTAGTATCTTAGGTCTTAGATATCTATCCAAACCTGATCCTAATCCATCATATGTAGAAGGCACTTTATCGTCGAAGTCGGCAATATCCTATAAATATAAATAATAAATTTATATAAAGAAACAAAATATTAAATGATAAATATAAAAGAAACAACTTACATCAAAATAACTCGAACTACGACTTTTGGTCATTTTCTTGTTGTTGTCTTGAGAGGAAAGAGAAGATTTAGAAACTCCAAATTTGATTTTGTATGCCTCATAGAGTGAAAACATCTTGCTTCGAACTTCATCGATTTTCACCTAACACTACAAAAAAACTGGCGCTTTCCAACGGACATATCCGTTGGAAAGCGCCCAAAATCCATTGGAAACAGCCGTTTCCAACGGACGCCAACGGATTTCCGTCCGTTGCGAAAAGTTCGTTGCAAATGATGATCCGTTGCAATTCGTGACGGCGTGCCAACGGATAATATCCGTTACAAATTTGCAACGGAATACGCCGTTGGAAAATTAGTAACGGAGGCCCGTTGGAAACCGTTGTGATGGATCACCGTTGCAACTCTTCAACGGACGGCCGTTGGAAAGCAACGGCTGTCCGTTGCAAAATTAGGCGGGGAAAAATCATTTTTGCAACGGACATCCGTTGCCATGTGGCGGGAACCTGCAACGGTCGTCCGTTGCAAACTGGTGGGAAAGATTTGGCGGGAAAACAATTCCAACGGAATCCCGTTAGCTCTGCCAACGGATGTCCGTTGCAAACCGGTGGGAAACGATTTGGCGGGAAACCCAGTGCAAC
>CM071876.1:2916778-2936825 GCA_036759665.1 Gynandropsis gynandra
TTTTAATATATTTTTTTCTACTTATTATACCTTTTAAATTAGTTAAACTAAAACAAAACATCATCCCGCGCATCGCGCGTGGGCTTTTTCTAGTCTATGTATAAATAGTTGCAAAATCTTTGGCTTCTTATGCTGCCACCTAAGCATTATTTTTCTATTTTACTTTATTTTTTCTAAAAAAATTAATATATTTATTTTGTATATTTAATGACATTTTTAAAACCTCTTTCTTCGATTAACATGGAGTAATCTAAAAATTTAAAATACTTTAATATATTACAATAAATTAATTTATAAATTCAATTTTAAATATAAATAAAACTAAATAGTTCAATGTTTACAAAAGTTTGACTACAAATTAAAATAAAAATTAAATTATAACTAAATATTTCAAAATTTAAATTACAATTATGTATTTATATGAATAAAAATATATAGTATATTTATATGAATGTTTAGTTATACAAATTATGAAAACATGTTAGAAACTAATGAAAAGAGACATAAATATAATATAAATAATAATCATGTAAATTTGTTATATAAATTTTTATAAATTTTTTTATTCATGAACTCCACAAAATATTTCAATATTTAAATTTCATGTATAATTATATAACAAGTTTATGTATTTATAAATATAGCATATGTTTACATGAAAATTTGTTATAAAAAATAACAAATGTTAGGAACTAATGAAATGAGAAAATAATCTATATATAAAAAGTAACAAAATCTTTGGCTTCTCATGTCGCCACCTAAACATTATTTTTTATTTTATTTTACCTTTTCTACAAAAATTAATATACATAATCTATATATAAAAAGTTGCAAAATCTCTCAACTCTCATGCTGCCACATCATGATCCTATTATTATTTTATTTTTTATTCTACATTAATTACCATTAATAAATTACATTAAATGAATAATATATTAGTAATATTTATATTTTAAAGAAACACAACATATTTATATGAATTTAGAGGATATTTTAGTTAATATATATGACTCATTTACAATTAATTTGTATTTAGTTTAAAATTTTAGAAATTAATTTTAAATAATCAATACAGTAATTAGTGATTTTATATATTTATTATTGTATGAAGCTAACAATATATCTTATATAAATATATTGTATTTCGTATAATTGTAAAACAAATAGAAGAATTTTATAAGTTTTATAGCATATTACATTTTTATTGATATATATACAAATTATAACAATCGATTCAGTTGATTATATGTATCATCAATATAAACAATACGTTTGCTAAATGTATTTCTTATTTCATTTCAACTACTATACATTTGTTTTCATTTTTTATTTAACCAATCATTGATATCATTTAATTATGAAATATGTCATTTAACAATTGTTTTTATTAAAAGTTCTAAATATTATTCTTTGATAACATTATATTTTCTAAATTCATATGTTATATAAAATCCTTGGCTCCTCATGCTGCCACCTAAGCATTATTTTTTATTTTATTTTATTTTTTCAACAAAAATTAATATATTTATTTTGTATATTTAATGACATTTTTGAAACATCTTTATTCAATTAATATGGAGTAATTAAAAATAAAACAATACATTAATGTATTTCAATAAATTTTTTATTTCAATAAATAAAAATAATTTAATAAAATATTTTAATTCAACAAATTAAAATAAAAATTAAATTATAATTAAATATTTCAAAATTCTAGTAATTATTTTTTTATTTTATTTTTCTACAAAAATATATTTATTTTGTATATTAAATGACATTTTTAAAATAAAATAATATTACTATCATACAAAAATATTACCAATATATTTTTTACATGCTTAACTTAATTACAATAAAAATTGTTTACAATAATAGTACCCATAATATCTATATATAAATATAAATAGTTGCAAAATCTTTGGCTCCTCATACTGCTACCTAAGCATTATTTTTAATTTTATTTTATTTTTTCAACAAAAATTAATATATTTATTTTGTATATTTAATGACATTTTTGAAACATCTTTATTCAATTAATATGGAGTAATTAAAATAAAACAATACATTAATGTATTTCAATAAATTTTTTATTTCAATAAATAAAAATAATTTAATAAAATATTTTAATTCAACAAATTAAAATAAAAATTATATTATAATTAAATATTTCAAAATTCTAATCATTATTTTTTTATTTTATTTTTCTACAAAACTTAATATATTTATTTGTATATTAAATGACATTTTTAAAATAAAATAATATTACTATCATACAATAATATTACCAATATATTTTTTACATGTTTAACTTAATTACAATAAAAATTGTTTACAATAATAGTACCCATAATAATTACCTAAATTCAATCAATTTATATAAAATAAAACAAAAATAAAATATCATTAATTTATAAATAGATGAATAGTTTAATCTATATATAAATAGTTGCAAAATCCTTGACTCCTCATGGTGCAACCTAAGCATTATCTTTTATTTTATTTTATTTTTTCTAAAAAATTAATATATTTATTTTGTATATTTAATGACATTTTTAAAACCTCTTTCTTCAATTAATATGGAGTAATAAAAACAATTGTTAAATGACCACATAGACCGCCGATATGCCGAACGCATGTCTACACCACATCGACCAAAACCGAACCCCAATCCTTAAATATATGTATATATTTTATTTTATCTTCATTGAAATTTACTAGTATATTTACACGTTTATATTTATAATTGTCACATATTTCAATTGAGATAAATTTGTAGTGGTAAATTTCAATCAACATAAATTATCAGGTGTGGAAAGTGTTTGAATTGATATATTTAAATTCATATATTTTTATAATTAATTATATTTTATATACTGAAACATAAATAATAAAGTATATTTTTAATAAATAATAACACTTTTTATCAAAAATTATTTCACGAATCTATTATTTAATTAAATATAATATTTAAAAATAATATATCAACTTATTATTACATTTTATATAAATTTCCACGTATTTAAATTGACATATATTTATAAATAATTATGTCTTATATAATGAAATATAAATTATAACTATATATTTTTAATAAATAATAACTTTTTATAAAAAATATTTCAGTTTTTGAATCTATTTATTTACTTAAATTTAATATTTTAAAAATAATATATCTAACATAAAATCATTCTTACATTTTCTAAATTAATTTATACCATTTTTATTTTATTATCTAATTTTTATTTTAAAAACAAGTTCTTGAACGGTTCCTAAAACTTTTGATTAGTAATTATTTGAATAAATATATATATATATATTAATAATATACTTTTTTAAAAAAATAAAATTATAAATTATTTAATTAAATATAATGGTTATCTTTTCCTTATTTAAGAATATTCTGTCAATTTATCTACAACGGATGCTCGTTGTAGGGAGTTGCAACGACTATCCGTTCTAGAGTTGCAACAAATGACCGTTGCACAGTGCGTTGCGAATTGCAATCTTTGCTACCTACACTACTATGTCTTTCCAACGAGCATCCATTAAAATTTCCAAGGGATGCCTGTTGCACGAGGAGACGTACGATTGTTTTGGCGTTCGTTTCCTCGGGAATACACGCTTCCAACGGCCATCCGATGAAATTTTCAATGGATGCTCGTCGAAAACCCAAAACAGTGTGTCAATTAATTTCTTCCGTTGAGTGGAATATTTTTCAACGGGGATCCGTTGAAAATTCCAACGAATGCTCGTTAGAAATTTATGTATATTAAACCTTGAACAAATTCATTTTCAACACAATTCTAAATCAAAACTTCTCTCAAATCTCTCAAATCTCTTAAATCTCTCAAATTTCAAACCTCACTCATAATAAAACATTTAAAATTTTTTAAATCTTACCAAATCTTCGTAAACCTCCGTGAAAGAGCGGGAACCAGCAGTATGCGCACTTATCCCATATCCCGCTCTATCAAAACGACGGGATCCACTAGCGCGCTGACTTCTCTCCTTAACGATAGGATCGTCCTAATAGCCAAGCATATGTTCCCAGACATTATCTGGGATCGAAACGGGTTTGAAACTTTTTGTCTCCCACTCGATTTTCGTGTCGTATACAAGGTTTTTCAGTCGTATTGCCGCATGTTTTTGAAATTCAGACTTTACTAGTCCGGTTATTGCAGGATCCCAATAAACTTTTTGCTGAAAATAATGAAATATTTATTTATTTAAATATTATTTTAAGTTTAAAATTTATAATGAAATGTATATTTAAAAAACATACCACGAAAGCTTTCCATCATCGTTCCTTTATTTTGGGATCGGTTCACGTCCAGTTATAACATGGACGATCATAATCAGCTTTCATCATCTTTGTGATATGACGATTAAGATGTTTAGTACCAAACCTATTAAAACAAAATTAAAAGTAAATTAAGACTTGATAATTAATTAGTTACAAAATTAAATTTAAATTTAGTTTATACCAACGTTCGCCAGATAAAGAATCCAGATCTATACGAGGAAGTTTGCGTCTTTCCTCATCCATCGCCAAAAGCATTTCAACTGTTGGTTGCTGATGTATCGGAGGCTCGTGATGCATCATCGACTCGACCGGCGGTGGCATATGCTGATATAAGGGATACGGCATAATTTGTGCCGATCCCATCGGAAATAAATTCGGATTCATAAAATCCGAATATACTGGATCCTATTGTCTCTGGTGTTGTGGACCATTAGCACTTTCTTCAGATGTTGAGTGGTTTCTGTTGTTACCGCCTCTTCCAACACGACGCGACATACTAAAATTGTAATTTAAAAAGTTATATAAACATTTAATTCAATGTTTATATTATAATTTAAATTGCTAATTGAATATTAATTAATTTTAATTTAATTTTAAAACCACATATAATTTAATATATATGTTTTAATTTTAAAAAACATATAACTTAATATATGTTTTTTAACAACGTAATATAACGTATATTTGATAGAACGTATATAACTTAATATAACGTATAACGTATAACGTATATAACTTAACAATTTAATATAACATATATTTGATATAACATAAACAACTTAATACAACTTTATATAACGTATAAGGTATAACGTATATAACTTAACAACTTACTTAACTTAATATAATGTATATTTGATTTAGACATTTCAGCGAACACCTAATCTACATAACTTACTACATACATTTATATTCAATTCTTTCAAATTTTCTTCAATATATTAAGCATACAACATATTATTTTTCACAATATGTATATATTTCCACAAATTTATATATTTTAACAAACTTATATATTTTCTCAAACATTTATAGTTAGACAAACTTAATACATTTATATTTAACCCATACCTCGGTGGACCACCGGCCGGACGGACCGGCAGATGGGCGTCGGATGGGCGGCAGACCGGCGCGGACAGGTGGCGGGCCGGCGGGGATAGGCGGCAGACGGGCGGTGGGAGGCACGACCTGAAAAAAATGATGCCGAAATCAACATTTAGCCTTACCGGATGGACTGTAAAACATGCAAACCGAGGGAAAGACTTACCGGACGGACGGCGGACGCCACGCGGACTAACGGCGATGGGCTGCAGACTGAGAACAAACCGTCGAAAGAGGGGGAATTTTTTTGGTCGAAATGTGAAGTGAGGAAATGAGGGTGGAAGCTGAAATTTATAAAAATTTCCGGACGGGGGTCGCGACCCGTCACGAAACGAAAACTGATACCGAACGGGGGTCGCGACCCGTCCGAAATTTTGAGACAATTTCCGGACGGGGGTCATGACCCGTCTGGAAATTCCAGACCGGCACCCTTTTTCGTCCCGAAGCCATCCGCAAATAGGATATCTGACCGAGGGACGGGATTCGACCAAGGGAAGGGTTTCGACCGAGGGACGGGATTCAATCGAGGGATGGGTTTCGACTGTGGGTCAGGTTTCGATCGAGAGACGGGTTTCGACTAAGGGACGGGTTCTGAAAGAGGGACGGGATTCGACCGAGGGATGGGTTTCGACCGAGGGACGGTGTCCGGTGAGGGATGGGATTCGACCGAGGGACAGGTTTCGACCAAGGGACTGGATTCGACCAAGGGTCGGGTTTCGACTGAGGGACGGGATTCGACCGAGGTATGGGTTTCGACCGAGGGACGGGATTCCACCGAGGGATGGGTTTCGACCGAGGGACAGGATTCCACCGAGGGATGGGTTTCGACCAATGGACGGGATTTGACCGAGGGACGGCTTTCGATTGAGGGACGGGTTTCGACCGAGGGATAGGATTCGACCGAGGGATTGGCTTGGATTGAGAGACGGGTTCCTACCGAGGGACAAGATTCCACCGAGGGACGGGTTTCGACCGAGTGATAGAATTAGATCGAGGGACGGGTTTCCATCGAGGGACGGGATTCGACCGAGGGAACAATTCATAAAACCTTATATATATATATATTCCATGAGGGATGACAACCTACCGATATATATATTTCGTTAATACAATATAAAGTTAAAAATAACAATTCTTTAAACGTCTGAATATGATTTAGAGTCACATAATTCTTCCGTCGATTCTTGTGATTCTGAATTTGATTCAAATTCTTCATCTTCTTCGTTTCCTTCTATCTCTTCATCTTCAATTTCTTCCACTTCACCATGTGTCGATGCTTCAATTGTAACTTCATCAATAGCAACAATCTCAGTGGTTTGTTGTTGCATGGCCAATTGTTGTTCTTCTATGTTGTGGATAAATTTACCCCTTGGAAGTATCTTCATTGCGAAACGCCAACCTGAAGATCGTTTGATATGTGGATAGGAAACATAACAAACTTGATCGGCTTGTAACGCAAGAATAAAAGGCTCGTATTTTGCATATCTTCTTGTAGAATTAATTTCTACGACACCTAATTTGTTTATTCTTGTTCCGCGATCGTTTATTGGATCGAACCAATCACATCGGAATAACATCACTCTTAAACCGATGTAACCTACAAAAAATGGCAAATATAAGTCAACATATTCAAAACTATCATATGTGGTATCAGAAAGAAATTTTTTGGATTAGTATTAATGCCTAGATATTCCAATTGTAAAATATCTTTCAAAATCCCATAAAAATCTGGTCCGTCTGTCGATTCACAATATTTTTCACCTTTCACACATACACCATAGTTCATAGTTGACTTCATTTTTTCGTGCTCGGAAGTATGAAAGTTGTAACCACGTGTAAAATACATTGGCCAACTTATAACTTTTACAGTTGGTCCTTTAACCAGATCGCGTAGCTATAACGGGTGATTGCGAATCTCAATCTGCATTAAATGAAACAATCATCGATATAAACGTCTTATCCATGTGGAGAAATATCTTTCTTTAAAAATAATATATATCTATCATTTACTTACATATTTTCTTATCCATGTGGAGAAATCTCTTTCTTTAAGTTCTTGGAGTTGAGATTCATCAATATTCATATATCTATTCTTCAATACATCATCAAACATCCTGAAAAATGTTAGAAACATTATGTTAATATTACAAATAAAACACGCACGCAATTGAATCTATATATTTATAGGATGTTACCTTTCAAAAGGCCGTAGATATTCACAGTTGAGTAAAACATATGTATGTGCGTTGCATAGATCTCGTTGTGATAGCCATATCTCTTTCGCCTTACGAGCTATTCGACCAACTCCGCAAAATATATCTGGAACATCTGGTACTGGATATGAAAATGCCACACCACCATCAAAACATCTGTCTAGATTTCTACTTCGCGTTTTAACATGTGGCTCGAAGTAGTAAGAAGTGAAGAACGATATCTCCTCATTCACGTATTGTTCCACAATTGAACCCTCTGGACGAGCTTTTTGTTTGGCTTTTTTCTTCAAATGGAACATAAATCGCTCGAATGGATACATCCAACGAAATTGAGCTGGACCTCCTAATGCGGCTTCGTGTGGTAGATGAACTGTCAGATGCTCCATAACATCAAAGAATGATGGTGGGAAAATCTTCTCCAAATTGCATAGTACTGTAACTATGTTACTTTTAAGTCTACGAACCACATCTACACTTAAGTTTCTCGCACATAAATCTCGAAAAAATATGCCAATACCTGAAAATTCAAGTATTAATTAGTTTATTTTACAATTAATATTTCTATAAATTATTAATCACTAATTATACTATATAAAATAATCATGATACCTCCAATTGCTTCGTGTGCATGTGTGTCCATCAATTCAAAACAAACATATGGGAAGTAGTCGTTGCATGAATACATGACAATCGTGACTTTTCATCCCTGATAACTTTCCTCCATGAATATCGACGCACCTTCTGATGCTAGATGCATAACCATCAGGAAATTTGACGTCTTCCTTCAACAATTTCAACAATTTATATTTTTCCTCATTAGACAATCCGAATATCGGAACTGGAGCTTTACCGTCTCCACTTATATGTAACTCCTTCCGTGAGCAATACTCTGCGAGATCCTTCCGTGATTTAATGTTATCCTTTGTTTTTCCTATGACATTCATTAATGTATTGATGATATTATCGAAAAAAAATTTCTCTATCTGCATGACATCAAGATTGTGGCGAAGCTTCATATTTTTCCAATACGGCAGATCCCAAAATATGCTCTTCTTGTACCAATTATGGGTAATTACGTAACCATCAATTCTCGGATGATTGTTTCATCCGCAATCTATGCTCCTAGGAATACCCAAAGCAAGAAGTCGTTGAAATTCCTCTTGTTGTGTCATAGTGTATAATCAGGAGGAAGAAAACAACAATGACAATCAAACCAACTCGTCTTTCGTCCATACTTCAACTTAAAAGCATATGTTTCCTCCATGAAATATGGACAAGCCAATCGACCATGCGATGTCCATCCAGATAGCATACCATAAGCTGGAAAATCACTTATTGTTCACATAAGAGCACCTCGTAATATAAAGGTTTGTCGTCTCGAAACATCGTACGCTGGAACTCCCTTCCATAATTCTTTCAATTCTTCAATCACTGGTTGAAGAACTATATCCAAACTTCTTTTCGGATGATTAGGTCTGGGAATCAATATTGTTAAGAACAAAAACTCACGCTCCATGCACATACTTGTGGTAAATTATACGGTGTCATAATAACTGGCCACAATGAATAATTTCTCCCAGACATCCCGAATGGATTAAAACCTTCAGTGCAAAGGCCTAAATAAACGTTTCGACTCTCAGCTGCAAAATCAGGATATACCTTGTTAAAGTGTTTCCACGCCTCACCATCTGAGGGATGACACATTTCTCTGTCAGGACTTGAATGCTCGGCTTGTCATCTCATGTCGCTTGTGGTCTTTTCTGATTGATACAATCTTTTTATCCTGTCTGTAATTGGTAAACACCACATACGACGAAACGGAACCGATTTTCTATTTCTTTTCAAATAAAATCGATCTTTTCCACAAAATCGAAAATTCATCAAATCCGAAGTTTCTTTCCAGAAAATCATACAGTTGTCTTGGCAAACATCAATCTTTTGATACGACAATAAACCCAATGATCTCAACATCTTCTTTGTTTCATAATATGACTCGACTGCATTATTATCTTCCGGCAAATAATCTCTTACTAATTGCGATATAGAATCCATGCAATTCTGAGAAAGATTATTTTCCGTCTTCAAATTCATCAACCGTGCAGATAAAGACAACCGTGATAGACCACTTCTACAACCATCATAAAGTGGATGCCTAGCACTTTCTAACATTTCAAAAAAAGTTTTTGATTCTTCATTCGGATCTTCTTCAATATTTTCATCTTTGTTTCTTTCAACGAATGCATTTTGCACCATTTCTACATAAGGGTTTTCTACATCTTGAAAAGTCTGAGACACTTCATGATTTACAATACCCCTACTAAACTTTTCCACAACATTACTGGGTCGTGGTGCAAAATTCTCTCCATGAGATAACCAAATAAAATAATTTGGAGTAAACACTCTTAAATAGAGATGATTTCAAACGGTTTTCTCATTAATGAATTTTTCATTTTTGCATTTTACGCATGGACAAACCAACTTACCGTTTTCTCTATAAATTTGTTGATTTGTCGCCACCGTCATAAACTGTGTAAGGCCTTCTACAAAATTCTTCGATACACTTTGAGTTTTCGGATCAATTCTTCTATACATCCAATGTCTCAAAACGAAAATATTCGATCTCGACGACGATGCCATTATAATCAGAAGATTTGTGTGTGAGAAACGGGTAGAAGAGGAGAGATTAAATAGAAAATTTTTAGACGGATTATGGACTGAGATAAATATTTCCTGATGAACCTTCCCGAATACGTCCACAAATTGCGGACAGATTGTTTACCGTCCGCAATTTGCGGACGGACGTCTACATCGTCTCAAAATCGTCCGCAAATTGCACACGGATTGCTCTGACGTATGCAAATTGCAGACGAATTGCTCTGCCATCCGCAAATTGCGGACGCCCTTGAAAGTTGTCCCGAATCCGTCCCGAATTACGGACGACTTAAGGACTACTATGTTGTCTGCAAATTTGCGGACAGATTAGGGACATATTTATTATTTCGTCCTTAAATCGTCCCTAATCCGTCCCTAAATTTAGGGACGACTGACTCAGTCGGCAAAGTCAGTCCCGAAATCTTATTTTTCTTGCAGTGTTTGCAATGTTGCAGAAAAAACCCAAATATTTAATAAAAGAATTGTTTCTTTCAGTTTGATAATTTTTTTGTATCCAATTCAAGTTCATATCAATCACGTGTTGAACCAATGGAAGAAACTCATATTTAATTGTAGAAAAACTATCAACTCAACGGAAATAAAACTGTACGTGACAAAGTAATCGAGCATGCAATACAACAACCAAAATGTGACCAACTCACATAACTTTTATAAACGGAAAAATTAAAGAGGAAATAAATTGTAATCTTTTGCACGAAGGAATCCTACAATTTTATTCTACTTTAAATGAATTTGTAGTTGTAAATTACATTAGACTTCCATCAAATTAAAAATATTATAACAAGATGAAGTAAGTGGTAAATGCTTAAACTCATTCACTTGTTTATATATTTGTGGACATATTAAATTATTTAATGTAATGTTTAATGCCAATCTGTATTACAATGTTTAAAATTTATAATTTATCATATGTAAAAGAAAAAAAATAGAATATATTAAACCGTCAAAAGTGGAGAATAATTTTATATGTATAAAATTATTTTCTAAAATTATATGTATAAATAATTTATATGCATAAAACCACAATATATGAAACACAAAACTGAAAAAAAAATCCTTATAAGTCTGACGCTGAGCGTTGATGATAGAGTATTTGCAAACCCTTTTATATGTATAATTAATTAATAATTTTATAAAAACTAAAATATAAAATGAATTCAAGCTTAAAATAACTCATTTTTAAATTATTTTGTGTCAATTTATTCGTTAAGTTATAAATTGAATATTGATACATGCCTCGGGGTCGAAACTAGGGATGCATACAGAGAACTCCTTAACCTCGATCGCTCGAGTAGATTCGTTATGTAAAAGTTGACTTCTTGAGTAACCTAATGGCACTCAAGAAGTCGTTCGTTGATGGTGGATAAAGGTGCATGATGGTGGAGGATCTCTTGATTGGCCTAAGGGCTCTCTTCAATATTCGTCTGGCGATGATGGAGGATGGAGGTTGATGGTTGAAGTTGAGGTGATAGAGGTGCAATGATAGACACCATAGGAGGTGTGGAAGCCTCTTGATACAATAGGATAATGGCCTCAATTATTCCTAGAACAAGTTAAAATCATAATGTTATTGACACCATTCAAGAATACAAAAAGAGTTTATTTCTTCAAAAATTCAACGGAGTCATTTATATAGGAGAGGCTCCATCTTACAATAAGCAAAGTGTGTAAATACCGGATAACGAATTGATCTACTAGCTGTTGGGAATCTTCAGAATGGGAAAAAAATCATCCGGTTGGATAAGATTGACTTGGAAGATTCAAAACCGTTGGAGAGGATTTTCTGGTCGTTGGAAAGGATAAAAAAGATCTTTATCTTCTACACTTCGTTATTAGTATCACCGAGCCCATCCACTACAAAAAAACAGTCAATTATCCACAGACGGATCAACGGATCCGTCCGTTGATAAGGTTCCCCACGGATTGCAACAGATGTCCGAAAATGATCAACGACCACAATTCCATTGTAAATATCAACGGATTAGCAATGAATATCATCCGTTGCACCAGTCCACTAAAACACCATTGTAAACAACATTTTTTTCCAATGGATGTCCGTTGTCAAGGCCAAACGAAATCTATTGTGAGAACCAACGGATGCTCATTCAAAAGTTAGAATTTTGAGGTTACCGTTGGAATAATTCAATGTTGTGTTTCAACGGACGTCCATTGGTCCTACCGACGTATGTCTGTTGGTCTGTCCCTTGGAAAATTTACTATTTATTGATCGAAATCAATCTTTCTACCATCAAGCCATCAACACCAAAAATATTTAAAAAATGTAATCTTATTCAAATAGAGATATATATAAGTAGAAACTAGAAAACCGAATCGAATATCTAAGTAAAAGTTCCGCCAGATCCCTTTGGCGATTGAAACAAAATAATTGTCGATTCACTGAAATTTGACGTGTACCTCCTGAACCGACGATGATTCTTCGCTTGCGATTCACCCTCTTCATTTGTTGCAACTTTGCATCACCGTCAAATCTTCCCATCCTCTGCTGCTGCAGATTGGGACAACACTTCGCCACTGTCGATCGGTTCCAAACATCACCGGTAACTCATGAAATCGCCACCTGCGTGCAAGGGATTTTCTCATCCCCTATTTCTCCCTTTTGTTCTCTGATGGTCTTTGTGGTTTAAAAAACTTCCCACATAAAGCAAAGATTTTATATAAATATATGTATATATTTTATTTTATCTTCATTGAAATATTACCAGTACATTTACACATTTACATTTATAATAGCCACATATTTAAATCGAAATAAATTTATAGTGGTAAATTTCAATCAAAATAAATTACTAGGTGTGGGAAGTGTTTAAATTGATATATTTAAATTCACATATTTTTATAATTAATTATATTTTATACACTGAAATATAAATAATAAATGTATATTTTAATAAATAATAACACTTTTTATCCAAAATTATTTCACGAATCTATTATTTATTTAAATTTAATATTTTAAAAATAATATATCAACAAATTATTACATTTTATATAAAAATCCACGTAATAAATTGACATATGTTATAATTAATTATGTCTTATATAATGAAATATTAAATGGTAAATGTATATTTTAATAAATAATAACATTTTTTATCAAAAACATTTTAATTTTGAATCTATTTATTTACTTAAATTTAATATTTTAAAAATAATATATCTAACATATAATCATTCTTATATTTTCTAAATTAATTTATACCTTTTTATTTTATTATCTAATTTTTATTTCAAAAACAAGTTCTTGAACGGTACCTAGAACCTTTCATTAGATATTATTTGAATATATATATATATTAATAATATATTTTTTAAAAATAAAATTATAAATTATTTAATAAAATGTAATGGTTATTTTTTCATTAATTGTGAATATTTTGTCAACTTATTTACAACGGATGCTCGTTGCAGGGAGTTGCAACGGCTATCCGTTGCAGAGTTGCAAGAGATGACTGTTGCACCATTTGCAACGAATGCGCGTTGCAAATTATCATTATGGTTACCTACGCTACTCTGTCTTTGCAACATGCATCCGTTGAAATTTCCAACGGATGCCCGTTGCATGAGGAGACGTACGGTCATTTTGGCGTCGGTTGCCTCGGGAATACGTGCTCACTACAAGAAATTTAATAATTCCAGACTGTCAAATCCGTCCCTAGACCTGTTTAGGGACGGATTAGGAACGCCCAGAATCCATCCGCAAACATACGTCGCCAAAACATATCTGTCCGCAAATACAAACGGAAACATTAGTCTGCAAAATGTCCGCTATTTCGGACGAATAGGTCTTCCGGAAATCGACGCGAAACCCGACCCGAGTAAGGACGGAAATCAATTTTGAATTTTGGGATGGGTCGCGACCCGTCCTTAAATTTGTGGACGGGAGCAGATCCGTCCAAAAAATTACGGACAGATGGCTTGCCGTCTGCAAATTTTGCGGACGGAAATATGTCGTCCTTAATTTTGCTGGTGACATTATACCCCCTCCACAAATTTTTTTGAAAATAAAAATTTGAAATTGAAATTTAAATTTAAAATTTAAAATTAATATTAATTAATTAGAGTTTATACATTATTAACATTACATATTTACAAACTTGTTGGTGGTAGTTGGGAATTATCATCGTTGTCAAAATATTGTTTTTGGTCGTATCCCAATTGATAGTGGGCATGTGATCCTTCATCATCCTAAGCCACTATTGACGTTCCCTTCTTGATCATTCAACTTTCCTACTTGATTTTTCAAATTTCTCTTCTAGAGCGTTAAACGATGAATTTTGTTGTACTAATTGTTCTTACATCTGTGAGATTGTGTTCAAAGTTCCTCGGTCGCGACTTTTTCTTTTCCTTTGGAGGAACTCACATGTTGTGATGTCATTCCTCCAAGACCAAATAAATGATCTTTGTGCGGTGTTACGTGCTACAAAAAATATTGAAATTAAATTTAAATTATAAATAAGAAATTTATTATAAAATTATAATTAGTTTACCTCAAAATACATCTCATTGTATTCTTCTTGAGTTAGAGTAGGTAGCGTCCCATCTTCTCTCGGCTGGATTTGGGACACTTGTTCCGATGCCATGTTCTGAACATCGTCGTGAATATGTTACGCCCTAGCATCAATGCACGAACCGTCGGATTTCTTCTTGTGTTACGTTCCAACAATTCTACGTACGACGATTCACATGCCTTCTCTTTCGTCTAAAACAAATTTAAATATTATCTTTTTACTATTAAGCAAATGTCAATCGTATGAAAACTTTAAAAAAATTTAAAATCTTACCAAATCTTTGTAAACCTCCGCGAAGGAGCGGGAACCAGCAGTATGTGCACTTATCCCATATCCTGCTCTATGGGAACGAGGAGATTGACCAGTGCGCCAACTTTTCTCCTTGAATCTAGGATCATCCCGATAGATACACATTTGTTCCCAGTTATTATCTGGCATCCAAAGAGGTTTGCCCTTTGTCTCCCGATCTGTTTTCAAATTCGAACTTTACTAGTCCGGTTATTACAGGATCCTAATAAAATTTTTTGTTGAAAATAATGAAATATTATTTATTGAAAAATTAATTTAAATTTTAAATTTTGGATGAAATGAATATTTAAAAAACATATCACGAAATTTTTCCACCACTGTTCCTTGATATCGGGATCGGTTCGCGTTCAGTTATAACATGGACGATCATAATCTGCTTTTATCGTCTTTGTTACTTGACGATTAAGCTGTTTAATACCAAAACCTATAAAAAATTAAAAGTAAGTTAAGACTTTATTAAATAAGTAGTTACAAATTTTAATTTAAATTTAGTTTATATACCAAAGTGCGCCGGTTGCACGATCCGGATCTATACGAGGAAGTTTACGTCTTTCCTCATCCATCGCTAAAAGTTCTTCCACCGTTGGTTCCTGATGCATCGGAGGCTCGTGATGCATCATTGGCACGACCGGTGGTGGCATTTGCTGATAAAAAGGATACGACATATATTGTACCGATCCAGTGTTCGGAAATAAAATTGGAATCATAAAATCCTAAAATACCGTATCTGACTGTCTCTGGTGTTGTGGAAGAGATGGGCCATTGGCACTTTCCTCAGATGTAGAACGGTTTCTGGTATTACCGCCTCTTCCAACACGACGCGACATACTAAAATTATAATTTAAATATTATATAAAGTTTTAATTAAATGTTTATTTCAAAAATTTTAATTTCTAATTAAACACTAATGAGTTGTACTATAATTTCAAAAACACATATAACTTAATATATGTGTTTTTTAATTTTAAAAAAACATATAAATTAATATATGTTTTTAAACGAAATATATTACTCATAAATCATAAACTCACAAATCTTAATACATATTTGAATAATAACTCATATAATATAAGTAGATTTCGTCCAAAGAAACCATATTGACGTAAATATGTTGAATCACGGTGTAAATGTTTATGTCCATTTATGACCATTATTGTGATATGAAGTTCAATTAGCTCTACGTGAATACAATATTTTTAATTATAATATTGAATAACAATTTAAATGATGAAATTGCCACATTTTCTTTTTGCTGCGAGATAAAAAAAAATTCTATGACTAAATAGACAAAAAAACTTAAAATGTGACAATTCATATGGTTTTATGATGATTAAAAAATTTAGATAGAGAAAATTAATTAGTGAACAACTATGAACATTCTTATGAATAGAATAAAAGTATACAATTCATATATTGCGTCCTTTCTAATATCTCTTTTATTTACTTTGTTTTTTGTAGATTTTACAAAAGTCACAAAATAATCATAAATTTGGTTATATGTATACGAGAAAGAGATATGAGCTATTATAACAAATTTGATGCATTAACTCAATTAATGTATGTGTGCTTGATGTTTACTATTACTTGGTCGAGAATACTAGCACAAATATTTAATCTATTTGCTTATCTGTTGTATAAATATAAACTGTTTCATACTAAAGATGTAACGTCAATAAAAGAACATAAAAATGGACGAAGATTTAGAGGAGAGAGAAAGATAGCGGAATAGGATGGAAGGATCAATTAGAGGAGAGAGATATAATCACTGCAAGTCTCGATGAACAGTCGGCATGCATTGTTTTCACAAGCGGTGGTGTAGGACAAAAAGGTAGGGTTGCAAATTGCGGAGAGTGAGAGCTAAAAATTTTGAGTGTGATCTCAAGAATCGTTTCAAAATCAATTGCGGCAAAAGCATAAACAAGTGCCACTGTGACAGAAGATCGATTGATGCAAGGAAAACTGGTTGCACGTACTGTGGGAAAGTTCACAATGAGAGGGGTAAGGATGTGCATATAGACCGTTTTTCATACACACAAAGATCCTGCATGTTCAAAATTGGAGAGGTAAGGATGTGCATATTCCCATTTTTCACACACAGAAAAATCCTCAGTAATACGTGGGAAATAGAGATAAGCTGGGTAGGGATTTTAGTATAAAGAGAAGGAGAAATTTCTCTTATATTTTGGAATCGTGCGAAAGAAGACGAGAAAAAGCAAAGCACTCTTGTAACTGCAATATTAACAAATAAAATGATACTATTTTCACATTCTATAAATATGCTTACCAGATTTTATTTAATCTCCGTATACCAACAATCCCTTCCATAATCAACTCTCTCCATACCTAAAACAACCTTCCACGCTATTTCCATTTCATTTTCCAAATGCAGCACCTGCCAAACACATCAAACCAACAAATTCCACACTACACATCATTTGTAGATCTTATTGTGGGGAAAACGCTTCAACGGATTATCGATAGAGTCTTCCGTGTGTGGGAAGTTTGCAATGTAAAAAAGGAGGCCATATTATATATAAGAATACATGGATGATGTGATAGATAGATTGTTGATTGTGAATACATTATACCATGTATTTGATGGGTTCACATGAAGGTTGGATATACATTCATACCACATGTACTGATATATATGTGTTTGTATATTTTTTTTTCTTCAAGATATATTGTAATTGCAAATTGCTAAGTAAATATATTTACATAAATATGCATATTATATACCATATTCATATATAGTGTGCCTTTATTCCATTTATACCTATATATACATGATAGGTACACTAGAATGGTAATCAAATGTAAATTATGTTAGGAAAACTGATGCAGACGAGATGATCGTTAAAACACCAGCCAAGACAGAAGATCGTGGAAAGAGAATCCGCACTAATTAGATTTTATTAAGTTTGATCTTATATTTCTTTAAATTTGTTTACCCAAACTCTAAAGTATTCTTCTTTGTTTTTTGCTTTATGACAGACTTTTACATTTGGTTTTCACTGATTATATAGTTCATTTTCATCAGTTAATTGTAATCTGTTTCGAAACAACTTCAAACAACACATAAATTTTAAGAAACACATGCACTTATAATGATTTCAAAAAAAAATTCTTTTGTTGTTCTCTACAGTTTTGGCTTTCTTTGTATAGTTCCTTTTCAAGTTTAAATTTTATGTTTATAATAAGTTTTTAAAATTACTCAGGAAAAAAAAAGAAAAAACTACTAGGAAAATGTACACATCTTTAAAGATCCACAACATGTTAAGCAGTCATATTTTCTTCGTTTGCCTTATATAGAACATAATAGATATTAATGTGAATGAGATTTTATTTCAAAATAAATATTTACATATGCACAGCTACATAAAAATACATAGTTTTAGAATTCTATTTACCAAACATTATTAGAGATATATTGTTATAAGGTAAATAATATCTTACTGCAAGTTTCATACAACATAATATGTTAATTGAATAGTTTGAGGATTCCCATAATTTACACCCAAATCTATCAAATTTACTTTCTATTACCCACATATAAAGGCTCTAAGATCCCATCATTATATCATATATGATTGTATCCTCCAAATTCATAAAACTGCAAAAATATTCACCACCATCAATGACCACATAGACCGCCGATACGCCGAACGCATGTCTACACCACATAGACCAAAACCGAACACCAATCCTTAACCTATCCTGGAACACCAACTCTCGCTACACCCACACATCAAAAAAACTAGAAAACCGAATCGAATATCTAAGTAAAAGTTCCGCCAGATCCCTTCGGCGATTGAAACAAAATAATTGTCGAATCACTGAAATTTGATGAGTACCTCCTGACCCGGCGGTGATTCTGCGCTTGCGATTCACCCTCTTCACTTGTTGCAACTCTAAATCACCGTCGAATCTTCCCATCCTCTACCGCCGCATATTGGGACAACACTTCGCCACTGTCGATCGGTTCCAAACATCACCGGTAACTCATGGAATTGCCACCTGCGTGCAACGGATTTTATCATCCCTTGTTTCTCCTTTTTGTTCTCTCATGGTCTTTATGGTTTAAAACACTTCCCACATAAAGCAGAGATTATATATAAATATATGTATATATTTTATCTTCATTGAAATTTACTAGTATATTTACACGTTTATATTTATAATTGTCACGTATTTAAATTGACATAAATTAATAATGCTAAATTTCAATCAAAATAAATTATCATGTGTGAAAAGTGTTTAAATTGATATATTTAAATTCACATATTTTTATATACTGAAACATAAATAATAAATGTATATTTTTATAAATAATAACACTTTTCATCAAAAATTATTTCACGAATCTATTATTTACTTAAATTTAATATTTAAAAATAATATATCAACATATTATTAAATTTTATATAAATTGCCACATATTTAAATTGACATATATTTATAAATAATTAAGTCTTATATAATGAAATATAAATGATAAATGTATATTTTAATAAATAATAACTTTTTATCAAAAATATTTCACATTTTGAAAGTATTTATTTACTTAAATTTAATATTTTAAAAATAATATATCTAACATATAATCATTCTTACATTTTCTAAATTAATTTATATTTTTTTATTTTGTTATCTAATTTTTTATTTTAAAAACAAGTTGTTGAACGGTTCCTAAAACTTTTGATTAGTAATTATTTGAATAAATATATATATTAAAAATATATTTTTTAAAATTCAAATTATAAATTATTTAATTAAATATAATGGTTATTTTTTTTCTTATTTAAGAATATTTTGTCAACTTATCTACAACGGATGCTCGTTGCAGGGAGTTGCAACGACTATCCGTTGCCGAGTTACAACAAATGACTGTTCCACTCCTTGCAACCGATGCGCCTTGC
>CM071876.1:2944938-2955237 GCA_036759665.1 Gynandropsis gynandra
CATGAATACTACCTCGTACCCATTCCTAACCATTTGCGGCACACTAAGCAAATTTTTATCCAACCCCGGTACTAAGGATACGTCTTTAATCACTTTAACTCCCTTCTTAGTTTGAACATGAATGTTACCTTTCCCGGCAGTGGTTAGAACTCCTCCATTTCCAACCTTTATAGGTACTCTAAAGTACCTATCTAGCGTTGTGAAATAACTTGCGTGCTTAGCCATATGATTTGTAGCCCCACTGTATACCAACCATACGTCGTCCTCAAAAATTTCATGAGTAACGTGTGCCGCCGTGAACAACATGTTTTCTTCCTCATCCTCTTGTTGATTGATTTGCGCCTGATTCTGTGCTGGTCGTTTATTTTTGCAATCGCGTGAGAAATGATCTATTTTCCCACACGTATAGCACTCCTTCTTAGACTTGTTTTGTTGTTTGCTTTGTTCTCCTTGATGTTGCTTGTTTCTAAAGAAACATTGGCTTTCATTGTGGTTGTCCTTCTTGCAAATGCTGCAGTAGCTCTTCCCTTTAGGTTTAAAAACACCTTTCCCATAGAATTTCTTGTTTGACTCAGATCTGCCTTGGCTGACCTTTAGTCCCTTAAACTTGGCCTGAAACGCCCTTTCCAAGCCTCCACCGTGTCTGTCTTCAAGTCTCGCTTCTTGAGACTGAAGAGAGATGACCAACTCTCCCACCGTGAGTGTGGTGAGATCCTTGGTCTGTTCTATGACCCCAACATAAGGATCCAAACGCTCCTGCAGCAAGTATAATATTTTAGACACCAACGTGTCCTCCTTCATATCATCTCCATACGCCCTCATCTCATTTGCTAACTCAGTCACTTTGTTAGCAAAGTCCTTTATCGTTTCCTTATCCCCTTGTCTTAAGGTATAATAGTTGGCTCTTAAGCGCTGGAGCTTGATCATAGCCGTTTTTGGGTCTCCTTGGAACCTCTCCTTGAGAAGGTCCCAAGCCTCCTTCGACGTCTCGCACACGGATATGTGCGCGGCAAAAATTTCCTCCGTTACTGCGCTGAATAGGAGTTGCAACGCAGTCTGGTCTTTAGCTTCTAGTTCTTCCCATGCTAGGATTGCTTTCTGCACCTCCTCACCCATAGGAACTCCCCCAGTAACTGGTTTTTGCGGTAGTCCTTCTATGACTACTTTCCAAAGTTGCTTCGACCGTAGCAACGCCTTCATCTTAATGAGCCATAAATTATAGCTCTTACCTTCGAATATAGGAATCTGTGGTACGTTCTGCCGTGTGATCTTGTGCTTGTTTTTGTGCTTGTCTCGTGCTTGTGCGTGGTGCTCCCTCTCGGCCTTTAGATCCGAAGGGCTCTGATACCAATTGTAGTTATATTTTTCTTGATCTCATGATTGAAATGATTAATAAATCATGAGCTAAGCATTCCCTTGTTCTTGTGATTGTGCAAACGATGAAATAAAAATGTTGATTTCACAAGGTTTGATCAGTATCCTCTCTCTCTCATGTTTCTCTCTGTTTTGTGGTGAAAATGACAATGGAAGTTTTGTGAATAATTCAGTACTCTTAATTATCCGTTTTGCCTTACATATATATGATTTCTTAGGTTGTTATATGCCCAACCGTAATGTAATTCTTGCTAACAAACCCTGACAATAATATTCTCTTTGTCTCCTTGTAAAAAGCCTATTTTATTCTTCCCGATTTTTGTTCTTCTTCATCTGATCTCTTCTTCATTTTTGCATGGGCTTGGTCTTCATTCTGTGGGCTTCTGATTGAGTTGGGCCAGTGCTGCTGTGGACTTCCGCGTGGGCTCCTTCAACCCGAGTCTTCAACCCGGCAACCCGAGCTCCTTCAGTTGACCTAGGAGTTCGAAGAGTTCCAGAGTGTTCTTCTAAACTCCTAGGTTTCGTGTTCGTCTCACCCGCAGCTCCTCTCTGTCGCATCGTCACCATTGCCGTGCTCCCGCGCTGCTCAACACCTTCAAACGGTAATCCTAGTGCTATACTAAATGGTAATCCTAGTGCTATACTAAACGGTAATCCTATACAAGGATCACAGTAGTCCTATATTAAAGGGTCAAATAAGAAATCTCTAAAAGTTAGGGATTTTATGTAACAAACAAAAATCCCTCTATATATATTAGATGTGAACTCACATTCATTCCAACCATCACAGTAGAGATAATGAAGAAGACGATGCTTGCTTTCTTCATGTTTGTGGTAGCAACTCTCATTGTAGGTTGTGTGGGTACAAGTCATAACGTGGAGGAATGGGCACCGGGTGTGGACTATTACACATGGGTCACTTCAAAACATTTTCAGGTCGATGATTCTCTCATCTTCCACTACAACAAGGAGTTCCATGACGTTAGCCAACTCTCCACTCCCTTAGCTTTTGAGTTCTGCGATCTGTCTTCCGCTCTAGTGAGGTACAAAACCGGTCATGATGTTGTCAACCTTACACGTCCTGGTCGTTATTTCTTTGTGTGCGGAGCTCCTGGTCATTGTCAATCCGGACAGGGGTTTGAAATCTATGTCGCATCGCCATTTCCTCCCGATGTTGTCGTTCCGAGCAAGCAACCTCCTCCATCTCCATCACCCTCCACGGTTTCACCCGCAGCCAATGCTCCTCTCGGGACGCTCCCTCCTCTTCGTAATCATGCATCCACTTCTCCATTCTCTTGGATTCTTGCCACCATCTCCCTCTTCCTTGCTTTGTTAGCACATTGAGTCTGTATCTTTGCGTTTCTTGAGTCCTCTCCTTTGTTTTTCATCAATCTCTTTTGCAATTTTGCAGAAGAAACCCAAATATTTAATAAAAGAATTGTTGCTTTCAGTTTGATAATTGTTTTTGTAGCCACCTCAAGTTCATATCAATCACATGTGTTGAATTGAACCAATGCAACTCACATTATTTTTATAAACGCACAAAATTAAAGAAAATAGAATAAACTGTTCTCTTCTATAATAGAGGGAGTACTGCAATTTTAAATGAATGTAAATTGCGCATTGGACATCCATCACAAAAAAAAAATTAAAATAAGATTATTCACCTTGTAAATACTTAAATGTGATTCACATGTTCATGTATTTGTAAGCATATTAAATATTTATTTAGTATAATGTTAATGTCAGTGTGTGCTACATTTCATGTTTATAGGTTATAATCATTCATTTGTAAAAGAAACAAGAGAAAAATAAGATATTCAATGGTCTAACGTCAAGAAATTTGGTTTTAGAAGTTGTTCTTTATTTGGTTTTATAAGTTGTTATTTTTTTATGTTCTTATTACATCTTAAATTCTGTTGAATCAAGGTTGTAAATGTTTATGTCCATTTATAACCATTATTATGATATGGGGCAAAAAGATAGGGTTGCAAATTGCGGAGAGTGAGAGATAACAATTTTTGAGTTTGATATCAAGAATCGTTGCAAAATCAATTGCGACAGAAGCCATAAACGAGTGCCATAAATATTTTTTTTGAAGAGAAATACTTATATATAAAAAATTTTAATTTATGTATTAAGGAATTAATTTTATGGAACACTATTTTAAAATGGAGGTGGGTGTAGTAATTAGATCTAAACAAATTCAATCCGATCTAAAATTCGAAGAACATAAACTCACTAAAAAGGGAGGGCCTTTTGTCCTCTTCGAGCAACAAATCAAAGTCTACTCATCGGGAAAAAGAATAAGAAGCAATAGTTTACCACAAAAACGAATATTATAACAACTAACGGTGGATGTAAAAATTTCGATGAAACATCGCATGTTTTTCAGACATAGCCGCATGTTCCACTTCTGTATGCTCCCACATAGATTTACAATGCTGATCTTCGGTTGGTTGCAAGCTTTGAAAATCTCCAACATCTCCCTCCCACACTGAATCTTCTATATATTTCCTTTTCTTCTACTTTCCAATTCCAACATGTCTATCCCTCTCGCCTCTTTGTATTAAAGGTAGCTCTAAAACAGTATCTCTTCCTCTCCCTAATGAAACAATTATTTTATTTGTTTCTATAACTTATTTGCTTTTTATAAAAGAGAAGGAGGATATCAAATGAGGCAAAATCAACGGAAAATAGATGGTAACCTACAATGAATCTAAATTAATAAGAAAAATAGATGTAGCATGTGAATTCATAAGTAATGATTTAACGATAACAATTAAATCTATATATAAATATAAAAATAAAATGGCGCATTCTCCTTGCGCCACCTCAGCAACATTTAATTTTTCTTTTATTTTCTATTCTAATTTATAATTTAATTTTACTCTCCAATACAACCCAAAAGCTTTTTTGTATATATATATCTTTGATTATCAAATAATATAATAAAAACGTGGATATAAAAAATATATTCAACTGTACGTGACAAAGTCATCGTGCATGCTATACACAACCAAAATGTGACCAACTCACATAATTTTTATAAATGGAAAAATTAAAGAGGAAATAAATCGTAATCTTTTGCACGAGGGAATCCTGCAATTTTATTCTACTTTAAATGAATTTGTTGTTGTAAATTACATTAGGCTTCAATCAAATTAAAAATATTACAGTGAGATTATGTAAGTGGTAAATGCTTCAACTGATTCACTTGTTCATATATTTGTGAACATATTAAATTATCTAATGTAATGTTTAATGCCAATCTGTGTTACAATGTTTAAAATTTATAATTTATCATATGTAAATGAAAAAAAGAATAAAATATATTAAACCGTCAAAAGTGGAGAAATTACAGAAGCGTATACCATTGTCCTCTACGTTTGGAGATGAGGATATATTGCAGTGGTTTTGGAATATAGAAGTTGTTTGGAGATAATAGTAAATACTGCAACAGATTTAGACTACGAAGGGCCTACCAGGTCGTTGAATTGAATGGAGGAACTATCGGTTTCCATTTTAAATATTGCAACAAATTTAGACTACGAAGGGCTTGACGCTGAGCGTTGATGATAGAGTATTTGCAAACCCTTTTATATGTATAATTAATTAATAATTTTATAAAAACTAAAATATAAAATATTATAATTAAAATTAGTGACAATTTCCTAATTAACTTTTGGATTCAAAATGAGTTGTCGACTGGCGAGCAAGATCTAGTTCGGACCATATTCGAGCGATTCGAGTTAAATATTTTCAAGCTCATTTGAAAAATAAACTGACGAGTTGAGCCAGAAACGAATTAGAGTTTATATGAGTTAGCTCGCGAGTTGACGAGCTGACTCACGAGCTGAGAAAAACAATTATATGAAAATTATATTTTTTATATTATACAAATAATTTGTATTTAAGAAAGGAAAATATATTTTTTGTATATAATTTTTTATTTTACTATTTCTACGCATTAATATATAACATGATAAAGAAAAAAAATATTTGGTTTATTTCTTTTTTTTCTCTCTTCATGACGCCTAACACGATTTTCCCTAGTCTCATTGCTTCCACACTGCGGTCGACTTCTTCACGCCATTTTCCTTCACACTGTTCTCTCTCCTAGCCAACGGATGCACATCGTTTCCTCTTTTTCATCATATCTTATTCACATTTTTCTTTCTTCACTGCAACATATCTTTTTCACTTTCCTTTCTCAATGCAGTAGTGCAACACTCTTCCTTCGTTGTAACATATTTTCTTCACGATGTTTCATTCTTCACTACAATGCACTACTAAAAAATTGGAAATTAGGGACGGAATTTAGGAACCGACATTTCCGTCCCTAAACTTAGAAACAGATTAGACACGGATTAAGGACGAACGATGAAATCCGTCACTAATCCGTCCCCAAATTTGGGTACCGAGGAGTCGTGTCTAATCCGTTTCTAAATGGGAACCGATTAGACACGCCTAAAACATATATTTTTCAATTTAAAACAATAAAATGAATTAAAGCTAAAAGTAACTCATTTTAAAATTATTTTGTGTCAATTTATTCGTTATGTTATATACTGAATATTGATACATGCCTCGGGGTCGAAACTCGGGATGCATACAGAGAACTCCTTAACCTCGATCTTTTACAGGGATATAACCTTTTCCCGTAGATTCGTTATGTCAATGTTGATTTCTTGAGTAACCTAAGGGCACTCAAGAAGTCGTTCGTTGACGGTGCATGATGGTGCATGATGGTGGAGGATCTCTTGATTGGCCTAAGGGCTCTCTTCAATATTCGTCCGGTGATGATGGAGGATGGAGGTTGATGGTTGAAGTTGAGGTGATAGAGGTGCAACGGGAGGTATGGAAGCCTCTTGATACAATAGGATAATGGCTTCAATTATTTCCAGAACAAGTTAAAATCATCATGTTATTGACACCATTCAAGAATACAAAAAGAGTTTATTTCTTCAAAAATTCAACGGATTTATATAGGATAGGCTCCATCTTACAATAAGCAAAGTGTGTAAATACGGATAACGAATTAATCTACTAGATGTTGGGAATCTTCAGATTGGAAAAAAAGATGATCCGGTGGGATAAGATTGACTTGGAAGATTTCAAAACCGTTGGAGAGGATTTTCTGGTCGTTGGAAAGGATAAGAAAAGATCTTTATCTTCTACATTTCTTTATTCGTATCACCGAGCCAATCCACTACAACAAAAAACCGTTAATTATCAACGGACAGATCAACGGATCCGTCCGTTGATAAGGTTCCCAACGGATTACAACAGATGTCCGAAAATGATCAACGACCACAATTTCGTTGTAATTATCAACGGATGAGAAAAGAATATCATCCGTTGCACCGATCCGTTGAAACATCGTTGTAAATAACCTTTTTTTTTCCAACGGATATCCGTTTTCAAGGGCAAAAGAAATCTGTTGTGAGGACCAACGGATGCTCATTGAAAAGTTAGAATTTTGAGGTTACCGTTGGAATAATTCAACGTTGTGTTTCGACGGACGTCCATTGGTCCTACTGACGGATGTTCGTTGGTCATATCGACGGATGTCCGTTGGTCCTATCGACGGGTCCGTTGGAAAATTTAATATTTATTGATCGAAATGAATACTTCTACCATCAAGCCATCAATACCAAATATATTTCAAACAATGTCGTCTTATTCAAATAGAGATATATAGATCAAGAGAGTGGATGTATAGAAGAAAAGATCTCGTAACCGAGGAAGTTACTCAAGAATTCTTATACGGATTGGAGTAGTTCATGAGTTTTGCATCGATGCAACCTTTGTGTCAAGAATATGGGACAATGTTATATCCCTGTAAAAGATGCAAAAACATGAAGTATCGAAGTCAAAACATTTTTTGCAAAAATCTTTACAAGGTGGGTTTCATAGAGAATTACAAAATTTAGTTATTTCACGGCGAAAGTTATGGTGTTAGAGATATTATGCAAGAAGCACAAGAAATAGAAAGAAATGAAGAAGTTGTTTATGAAGCATCGACGACCAATCCATATGTGGAAATGGTGTCAGCTGCTTTTCCTGGGGTTGTTGGGCAACCGCATGAAGAGATGTCGAACAATGAGGCACACCGATTTTTCAACCTATTGGATTCGAAGAAACAACCTATATATGAAGATTTCCGTGATGGTTAGTCTCGTTTATCATTGTCCTCAATATTTACCGGAAAGTAATCAAGCTCTTGAAACATATTACGTAACAAAGAATGTTTTAAAATATTTAGAAATACCATATGAGAAAATTAATGTTTGTAAGAACAGTTGTATATTGTTTTAAGGAAATGATAAAGACTCGTTGGAATGTAAATTCTGCGGTGCAAGTAGATTTCGTCCAAAGAAACCATATTCACGTAAATATGTTGAATCACGGTGTAAATGTTTATGTCCATTTATGACCATTATTATGATATATAGTTCAATTAGATCTCTGTGAATATAATATTTTTTCATTATAATATTGAAAAACAATTTAAATGATGCAATTACCACATTTTTTTTTTATACGAGATAAAAAAAAAATTCTATGACTAAATAGACAAAAAAATTTAAAATGTGACAATTCATATGGTTTTATGATGAATTATATATACTAAAAAATTTAGATAGAGAAAATTAACTTTTGAACACCTATGAACATTTTTATGAATAGAATAAAAATATACAATTTGTATCTTGTGTCCTTTCTTATATCTCTTTTATTTACTTTGTTGTTGTAGATTTTATAAAAGTTACAAAATAATCATAAATTTGGTTATATGTATACGGAAAAATGAGATGAGCTATTATAACAAATTTGATGCATTAACTCAGTTAATGTATGTGTGCTTGATGTTTACTATTACTTGGCCGAGAATACTAGCATAAATATTTAAATGATTAATCTATTTTCTTATATGTTGTATAAATATAAATTGTTTCATAATAAAGATGTAATGTCAATAAAAGAATACAAAAATGGAAAAAAAGTGCAAGTTTTGTGGTGAAAACGGACACATCCAGAGACGGGAATGAGTGGTTCTAAAATAAAATGGATGACTCATTACTTTTAAGACTAGAGGATTAAGCCATACTAAGAATGATTGTTCTATGTATGCAAGGGAGATGTTGGCAACTGTCGTGCTATTCCTACTTGGCAACCATATATGTTGGAACGTAGGATTATCATTCAAACATACCAATGTTCATTAAGGTACCAATTGGATAAACGTATTTCTACACGAGAACAATAAAGATGACTCGAAAAACTCATTGGATATGATTACAAAATCGTCTACAAACCAGGGACCACCATTTTGGTTGTCCACACACTCTTACGAGTAACGGACAAGCCCGAACTTTTTAGGTTATCCATACCAAATAAGAAATTTAGGGACAAGGGTAGACAACTCAGATGCATAAACACATGCCTGAAGCAACTCGACGAATGCATGACCTTATCTCCCATAAAACGTTACACCTTGCGTTACAGTCTCGTCTATTACAACAATTGGGTGCTTACTCCTAAAAACTCGATCATTATCTAACAATTACTCCAAGAATATCATGACAGACCACATAGGGGATATTCACAGATACTTCACACGCTAAATAACTATCACAAAGTTTTTATTGACTAAGAATGCAATGTATGGTGCATGTATATGTGATAATGACGACATTTGAAAAAGCGAAAATGTGACATCTGGCCACATTTTCAAAAGAGAGAAATATCAATTCTTATCTGCGGCATACCTATTTCATCCGTTACCGGTTTTGTGCCAAATCTAGGAAGATATATCTATAGATTTCGTCAAAGACCTACCCAAAATCAGATAGATGAACAACCATTATTGGTTGTGGTAGATCAATTGAACAAATCGTCTCATTTAATTGCACTCACATACCCTTTTACAACAAAGATGGTGGTAGTAAAATTCGTGGAACATGTAATCAAACTTCATGGTGTCTCTAATTCCATTGCAAACGATCATTGATAAAAGTTTTTACCAACACCTTTTGACATGAATTCTAGAAACTATCAGGTACAAAATTGTGTATGCTATCTACCTATCACCCGGAAAAGGATGAACATACATAGGTGCTTAATCATTGTATAAAGCAATTCTTAAATTGCTTTTACCACCAACGTCTCAAACCATAGCATTCACCGCTACTATAAGCTAAATATTGGTGCATCGCTTCATTTAATTCATCCATTGGCATGAAACCAAGTCGCCTTACAATAGCTCTTCCAATGTGCATTAATTATATTTTATTAACTTTGATCTTATATTTCTTTAAATTTGTCTGCCCAAACTCTAAAGTATCAGTCGTTTTTTTTTTGCTTTATGACAGACTTCTACATTTGGTTTTCACTGATGCTACAGTTCATTTTCATCAGTTAATTGCAATCTGTTTCAACTTCAAACAACACATAAATTTTAAGATATACATACACTTATGATGATTTAAAATAAAATTTTGTTTTGTTGTTCTCTACAGTTTTGGCTTTCTTTGTATAGTTCCTTTTCAAGTTTAAATTTTATGTTTATAATAAGCTTTTAAAATTACTTAGAAAAAAAAAGAAAAAAGTATTAGGAAAACGTACACACCTTTAAAGATCCACAGCATGTTGGGCTGTCATATTTTCTTCCTTTACCCTGTGTAGAACAGAATAGATATTAATGTGAATGAGATTTTTTTATTTACATATGCACAGCTACAAAAATACATAATTTTAGGATTCTATTTACCAAACATTATTAGAGATATGTTGTTATAAGGTAAATAATATCTTACTTCAAGTTTCGTACAACATAATATGTTAACTGAATCGTTTGAGAATTCCCATAATTAACACCAAAATCTATCGAATTTACTTTCTATTACCCACATATCAAGG
>CM071876.1:2964518-2975031 GCA_036759665.1 Gynandropsis gynandra
CAATGGATGAGGTCTTCAATCAATGGCGAGAAGGCCAAAAAATGTCGGTACGGCGAGAAGGTTTCCTAAGATGGTCTGTATTGCCATACTTTAGGATCAAAATCATTCCCGAAGAGGAAGTAAGAATTGGTAAATTTATTATTATTTAATTTTATGGTTTTTTACAATATTTATCTAATCAAATTTATTTTATAACACAGATTCAACGGATAGGAAGAGAACCGACTCTTATTGAGCTGATAGTAGAAGCCCACGCCAAGAAGAAGTCGGTTATCGGGAAAGAGAGCGACGAACCCGAACTCGTCGACCCTCGAACAGAAAGAACCGTGAAAGCTGTAACGGAGAAGATCACACAGTAATCACAAGCTTACGGTTCAACTCCCGACGAGCTCAATTCTTTACAAAAGGAAAAAATTTATTTAGAGCTAAAAATTTATTATTTTATCTTTCGATTATTAATAAAATATTTTGTAAAAATTTTAATTCTAATTTTTTTGTTTTGTAGTCGGTTAGACCGTATAAGGGGCGTCTATACGGTCTCGGGACACTTCAAAAAGATATCTTCGAGGATGCCACGACGGTACCTCCTGTGGTCCAAGAGGGCTATACGCAACAATGGTGTATCGAGGATCTCGAAGCACAACTTTGAGACACTAAAGCCCAACTGCAGGAAACGCGATCACAAATGCACCACATGGATAGTGTCATAGAGTTGCTATCCGGCCAGACGAGGGAATCAACGCCGCGTTAAGAAATGGGTATTGATTCGGATGCAACGCCTTCAAGAGGTGTTGGTGACCACGGAGATGATATCGGCCCAACCTACTTAAATGAAATGTAATAGAATTAGGTTAAATTTTAATTTTTAAAATTTTTTATTTTTTTTTTAAATTTCAATGGATGCCCGTTGCAATTTCTAACGGGCATCCGTTGGAAACCATTTTCCTGCCAATTTGTAATGGATACCTGTTACCATTTTTCGCCAATTTGTAACGGATGCTCGTTGCCATTTCTCGCCAGTTTGCAACGGATGTCTGTTGAAAAATTTAAATTCCCGTTCTTTTTTTCCCAACGGGTGACAACGAACGCCCGTTAAAGAATTGTAATGGACATCCGCTACAATATTTTAACGGGTGTCCGTTGCAATTTTTTAACGGGCATCCATTTCAAATTACCGACGACATCATCCATTGGGCTTCCGTCACAAATTTGCTACGGATATTATCCGTTGGAACCCCGTTGGAAATCACAACGGATCTTGATTTGTAACGTTCATTTTCTAATGGGCTCAGATCCATTGCCGTCCGTTGGGAATTGGTTTTGGCAACGGATTTTTGTTGATTTCCAACGGATATGTCCGTTGGAAATCGCCTGTTTTTTTTAGTTAAAAAAGGTACAAAACATAGTATTTGCTTCTTAATTTTGCTGCAATGTTTGGTTCTCTTTTTCACTTTACCTTTGATTTGTTTTTGCCTAACCACTTTGTTCTTCACGTGCATGGGCTTCTACGAACAAGGCTTCTTTTGTCTCTGGTTTTCGTTGTTCTCTGTGGGCTTCGCTAGAACGTTGGTGCTAGGCTTCGCTGGTTACTGGGCTCTCTTGGTTGCTGAACTTCCCTTTGTTGTTGGGCTTGGAGGAGACGCGACCCATCACGAACATTTCTTCTTTAGCTTCTCCAAGACTATTCTTCAGAATCCTCTTTCATTTCTTCTCAATTCTTCTCTCCTCTTGCATCACACCGTCATCGTTCACTAACTTTAGTACATGAGGGAGCCATTAGTATAAGAATGGTTGAGGTATCGTCAGTAGGCATAGGTGGAAAGAGATGTGTCATCGGTTGGAACCCATTTCTCAGTGCCTTGAGCGAGCACCATCATCCGCTCGAGGGACTATGGTTTGAAGAGCTGAACCCCGTCTTCCATCTCCACTCGTAAGCTGACCATTAACATCAATTGAAGGACGTTTTCGGGTAAAAGGAGCTGATTCGCAGCCAACATGATGAAGTCGCAACAATAGTATTTCGTAGAGCCTTCATGTCGCAAGGTGGGGAGCAGTTCACACAAAGGAGTAGTTTGAGTAGAGGGAAATGTGTCTAGCAAATGTTCCCTGAATAGGTCTCAATGAAGATATGGGTTGCGGGACCCCACCGGAACCAAGAAAGGGCGTCACCCTCCATAGCCATCAGCACTGTATCCATGTGTTAAGCCTCACCAATGCATGCAAGGTCGAAATATTCTTCTATCTTGACCAACCAACTTTCTAGATCCTCACCGTCGAGTGGTAACTCAAGTCGTTCGCCTTAGGTGTCACCATTATCAGCAGTATGAAAGGGTAGCTTCTATTTGATTCTCCTTTAAAATGTGGTATTATCACGGCGTCTTACAGCAATATTGGCCTAAGTGGATGTCTAACCATGTGAAGTTTCTAAATCCACTGCAGATGCTGGTGTTGTCAAAAAGGAAATTATCTTCCTGGTTTCGAATTGTTGGGTATCCTTGCTGTGCCCTGAGAATCGTGTTTAAGCTCTATCATGCCGATCTCGAGCCGTCAACCTTTTGGCTTAGCTGAATGACACGAGAAACATCGGCTTGTCTTGTGTTTCCATTTTCGTGGTAACTATAATAAGGATCGTATGTTGGTTCCGATACCAATTTGTTAAGAGTTTGTATATAGAAAAACAACTTAACAAGAAGGATGTAATGAAAGGATTTCCTATGATTTTTAGTAGAGAGGAATACAAAGAGATGATGGTTAATGGAGGAATCACCACCTCCCCATTGCAAAAGAGTTTTCAATTTCTAGTCTACTTTCTCAATACCTTTCTCTCCCTCTAAATAGATTATTTTGCACGCATGCAAGTTTATAGCACTCCCAAGACAAACCAAAATACGTTTAAATATAGCCAAGCTACTAGAATAAGACTTTACACTAAAAAATCCATCAGAGAGTTTATTTGGTAAAGGAACCCACATGTTCCTTTCCTTCAGCCACTTTCACATTATCCTAAATCAACGTTCTATTGTTATAAAGATGGATTTGGAATGAAACCCACTATCAACCCAATAGTTGAACGTAGAATTTGTCTTCCAAAAAAAGATGTCTTAAAACCATACAACAACTCGACTAGAGAACCTCAAACGTCGTGAATGACGCCACAACACTTGTGTTCTAGTGTTGATAAGTCGAATAAGAACTCAAAATCTCTTCAAGATTTCGATAGCTAAATCTCGAGGATCAGCAAAGAAAAAAACTTTCAAATCATCATAACTTAGTTTGAATGTCATCAATGAGTCCTCTATTTATATGGACTAAATAATAATGGAAAACAGAATAAAATAAGGTAACTTAAAAGCAACTCAGTAAGTCGCTCGGTTGAGCGATAGGATCGCTCGGTCAAGCACATAATTCTTAACCCTAAAACAAAAAAATAAAGAAAAATGAACCGGAGAAAATGCTCGGGGTAATTGTTTCTTGCTCTTGCCGAGCATCATGGCCAAGCAAAAAGATGCACTAGCCGAACATTGCCCGATGCTCCTGTTTCTTCCTCCTTTGGCCTCCTCTCCTTGTAGGGACATCTTGTTTTCTTTTCTAAGTGTTTTTGAATATTCTCTTGCGGTCTTTAACCATCCTTTTATGCCCAATTGTACGAATATGTCTTGAAACTCTTTTGCCTTGCTCCTCATTGCGTGTCCCCGAGCAAACAAGTCCTGAAAGCTCTTGTACCTTGTCCTTCGTTGTCTATTCTCGTGCAACTTGTTGAGGATCCAAGATCTCATTCACATCATTCCCCTTTATTTTAAATATTTTTCTTCAAAATGTTAGGATTTATGTGTTTCCGAACTCTAAGAGATCCATTTCCTTGCATCATAAGTTGTGATTTTTTGAGAGATTACGTAAGTACTCGTGTACACATCTATTAAAATTAATTGCATTTATTATAAAGTATTCATTCGTTTTCATGTTATACGTACAGGTGAAATATTCTGATGAAAGACTTCCAGCGTGGTTAAAAGATTTGGCTAATGGTCCTGCACGAGATGTTATGTGTTGGCCAATCTTGTTTACTTGTGGCTACACGTTCCACACGTACGAACACAGGAAACATAGAAGCGCATACAATTATGGTGTTTGCGTTAATAGTGAAATAGATGGTGATAACTTCGACGACATTTTCTACCAAACCCTACAAGTGGAATATCTCGGTCTCATTGGGTTGAAGGTAATGCGTTCTAAATGTCAGTGGTTTGACACAACCGTAGGACGTGGAATACGAAAAAACCGATGGAGAGGATGATCCATTCATCACAATAGATCAAGCAGACCAAGTATGTTATGTTCAATATCCAACAACACTGAAACGTCGAAGAGAGGAATGGTGGGTCGTAGTAAAGATCAAGACACGAGGAATTATCTGCACCGATTCGTTTAATTGATACAGAAAAATCGCGAGGAATTCTCGCAAGAACTGATATAGATGGAGATTCATACGCGATTATGAAGATGTTGAACCGGAAGATGCTGAAGATAAAAACGGCGATGAATTCAATGAACAATCAAAGGAAGACTCGCCAATCGATGAATCTACTGAATAAGAAACGTAAATATAATAATGTGTAATGTAAATGATGTGTAATCTAGATGATGTGTAATCGACAATCTAAATGTAAATACAATCGAAGAACGTATTAATGATGTTCCATGTTTTTAGAACTTCATATGATCTAATACCAACGGGTATCCGCTAGAATTATTAACGGATGCCCGTTGGAACAAGAAATCGCCTCCGACACTTTGAAAAAATTTCTAAGTTTTCCACTATTGTAACGGGCATCCGTTGGAACTTTGTAACGGATGCCCATTACAATTATTCTAATGGGCATCCGTTAGGAATGGTTAACGGATTCCCGTTACAAAGGTAATGGGCATCCGTTACAAATTTGCAACGGATGCCCGTTAGAAAAATTGTAACGGCCATCCGTTACCATTTGCAACGGATGCCCGTTGCAAAGTGTCATGATGTCTATCCTAGTCTACAAAAAATTTTCAACGGGCATCCGTTGCAAATTATAACGGATGCCCGTTGCAACGGGAGACGAACCGATGTTTTGTCGTCTGTTGTCTTGGGAATACGCATTTCCAACGGACATCCATTGAAATTTCCAGCGGATGTCCGTTTGAAAAACAGAACGTCGCATTACTTAATTGCATCCGTTGAGTTGACATCTTTTCTAACTGGCATCCGTTGGAATTTCCAACAGATTCCCGTTGGAAAATTATGCATATAAACCATTGAATAGTTTCATTTTCAACACAATTAAAAACATCAAAATCCTCTCAAACACTTCCTGTCACACACAAAATCACACTTACAAACACTAAACACGAAAATAAGGGCTAGACGATTCATAGGTTCGGTAGGTATGTTCACTGGTTCCGCGGGAGCCCCTCCCCCGCCTCCACCTCCACCATATCGCCCTCCCTTACCCATATCGTATTCATGGCAAGTTACACCATAAGTCATACGCCGCTGATGGTGGTGCACCTTTATCGTAAGTGTATTTCAAAGTAATTTTCTATTTAAAATAATTATTTATATAGGTTATAAACTAACTCATTATAATTTATTTTGCAGCGCGCATACAGGTGACGGAAGAAGCATACGTTGCGCATCTACACGGCTTGGATGCGCGACATGGAGGGTCGCATGCACTTGATGATGAACAACGCCAAGACAAACTACTACACCAAGAATCGCAAACCGACTTGGGCAATGGATGAGGTCTTCAATCAATGGCGAGAAGGCCAAAAAATGTCGGTACGGCGAGAAGGTTCCCTAAGATGGTCTGTATTGCCATACTTTAGGATCAAAATCATTTCCGAAGAGGAAGTAAGAATTGGTAAATTTATTATTATTTAATTTTATGGTTTTTTACAATATTTATCTAATTAAATTTATTTTATAACACAGATTCAACGGATAGGAAGAGAACCGACTCTTATTGAGCTGATAGTAGAAGCCCACGCCAAGAAGAAGTCGGTTATCGGGAAAGAGAGCGACGAACCCGAACTCGTCGACCCTCGAACAGAAAGAACCGTGAAAGCTGTAACGGAGAAGATCACACAGTAATCACAAGCTTACGGTTCAACTCCCGACGAGCTCAATTCTTTACAAAAGGAAAAAATTTATTTAGAGCTAAAAATTTATTATTTTATCTTTCGATTATTAATAAAATATTTTGTAAAAATTTTAATTCTAATTTTTTTGTTTTGTAGTCGGTTAGACCGTATAAGGGGCGTCTATACGGTCTCGGGACACTTCAAAAAGATATCTTCGAGGATGCCACGACGGTACCTCCTGTGGTCCAAGAGGGCTATACGCAACAATGGTGTATCGAGGATCTCGAAGCACAACTTTGAGACACTAAAGCCCAACTGCAGGAAACGCGATCACAAATGCACCACATGGATAGTGTCATAGAGTTGCTATCCGGCCAGACGAGGGAATCAACGCCGCGTTAAGAAATGGGTATTGATTCGGATGCAACGCCTTCAAGAGGTGTTGGTGACCACGGAGATGATATCGGCCCAACCTACTTAAATGAAATGTAATAGAATTAGGTTAAATTTTAATTTTTAAAATTTTTTATTTTTTTTTTAAATTTCAATGGATGCCCGTTGCAATTTCTAACGGGCATCCGTTGGAAACCATTTTCCTGCCAATTTGTAATGGATACCTGTTACCATTTTTCGCCAATTTGTAACGGATGCTCGTTGCCATTTCTCGCCAGTTTGCAACGGATGTCTGTTGAAAAATTTAAATTCCCGTTCTTTTTTTCCCAACGGGTGACAACGAACGCCCGTTAAAGAATTGTAATGGACATCCGCTACAATATTTTAACGGGTGTCCGTTGCAATTTTTTAACGGGCATCCATTTCAAATTACCGACGACATCATCCATTGGGCTTCCGTCACAAATTTGCTACGGATATTATCCGTTGGAACCCCGTTGGAAATCACAACGGATCTTGATTTGTAACGTTCATTTTCTAATGGGCTCAGATCCATTGCCGTCCGTTGGGAATTGGTTTTGGCAACGGATTTTTGTTGATTTCCAACGGATATGTCCGTTGGAAATCGCCTGTTTTTTTTAGTTAAAAAAGGTACAAAACATAGTATTTGCTTCTTAATTTTGCTGCAATGTTTGGTTCTCTTTTTCACTTTACCTTTGATTTGTTTTTGCCTAACCACTTTGTTCTTCACGTGCATGGGCTTCTACGAACAAGGCTTCTTTTGTCTCTGGTTTTCGTTGTTCTCTGTGGGCTTCGCTAGAACGTTGGTGCTAGGCTTCGCTGGTTACTGGGCTCTCTTGGTTGCTGAACTTCCCTTTGTTGTTGGGCTTGGAGGAGACGCGACCCATCACGAACATTTCTTCTTTAGCTTCTCCAAGACTATTCTTCAGAATCCTCTTTCATTTCTTCTCAATTCTTCTCTCCTCTTGCATCACACCGTCATCGTTCACTAACTTTAGTACATGAGGGAGCCATTAGTATAAGAATGGTTGAGGTATCGTCAGTAGGCATAGGTGGAAAGAGATGTGTCATCGGTTGGAACCCATTTCTCAGTGCCTTGAGCGAGCACCATCATCCGCTCGAGGGACTATGGTTTGAAGAGCTGAACCCCGTCTTCCATCTCCACTCGTAAGCTGACCATTAACATCAATTGAAGGACGTTTTCGGGTAAAAGGAGCTGATTCGCAGCCAACATGATGAAGTCGCAACAATAGTATTTCGTAGAGCCTTCATGTCGCAAGGTGGGGAGCAGTTCACACAAAGGAGTAGTTTGAGTAGAGGGAAATGTGTCTAGCAAATGTTCCCTGAATAGGTCTCAATGAAGATATGGGTTGCGGGACCCCACCGGAACCAAGAAAGGGCGTCACCCTCCATAGCCATCAGCACTGTATCCATGTGTTAAGCCTCACCAATGCATGCAAGGTCGAAATATTCTTCTATCTTGACCAACCAACTTTCTAGATCCTCACCGTCGAGTGGTAACTCAAGTCGTTCGCCTTAGGTGTCACCATTATCAGCAGTATGAAAGGGTAGCTTCTATTTGATTCTCCTTTAAAATGTGGTATTATCACGGCGTCTTACAGCAATATTGGCCTAAGTGGATGTCTAACCATGTGAAGTTTCTAAATCCACTGCAGATGCTGGTGTTGTCAAAAAGGAAATTATCTTCCTGGTTTCGAATTGTTGGGTATCCTTGCTGTGCCCTGAGAATCGTGTTTAAGCTCTATCATGCCGATCTCGAGCCGTCAACCTTTTGGCTTAGCTGAATGACACGAGAAACATCGGCTTGTCTTGTGTTTCCATTTTCGTGGTAACTATAATAAGGATCGTATGTTGGTTCCGATACCAATTTGTTAAGAGTTTGTATATAGAAAAACAACTTAACAAGAAGGATGTAATGAAAGGATTTCCTATGATTTTTAGTAGAGAGGAATACAAAGAGATGATGGTTAATGGAGGAATCACCACCTCCCCATTGCAAAAGAGTTTTCAATTTCTAGTCTACTTTCTCAATACCTTTCTCTCCCTCTAAATAGATTATTTTGCACGCATGCAAGTTTATAGCACTCCCAAGACAAACCAAAATACGTTTAAATATAGCCAAGCTACTAGAATAAGACTTTACACTAAAAAATCCATCAGAGAGTTTATTTGGTAAAGGAACCCACATGTTCCTTTCCTTCAGCCACTTTCACATTATCCTAAATCAACGTTCTATTGTTATAAAGATGGATTTGGAATGAAACCCACTATCAACCCAATAGTTGAACGTAGAATTTGTCTTCCAAAAAAAGATGTCTTAAAACCATACAACAACTCGACTAGAGAACCTCAAACGTCGTGAATGACGCCACAACACTTGTGTTCTAGTGTTGATAAGTCGAATAAGAACTCAAAATCTCTTCAAGATTTCGATAGCTAAATCTCGAGGATCAGCAAAGAAAAAAACTTTCAAATCATCATAACTTAGTTTGAATGTCATCAATGAGTCCTCTATTTATATGGACTAAATAATAATGGAAAACAGAATAAAATAAGGTAACTTAAAAGCAACTCAGTAAGTCGCTCGGTTGAGCGATAGGATCGCTCGGTCAAGCACATAATTCTTAACCCTAAAACAAAAAAATAAAGAAAAATGAACCGGAGAAAATGCTCGGGGTAATTGTTTCTTGCTCTTGCCGAGCATCATGGCCAAGCAAAAAGATGCACTAGCCGAACATTGCCCGATGCTCCTGTTTCTTCCTCCTTTGGCCTCCTCTCCTTGTAGGGACATCTTGTTTTCTTTTCTAAGTGTTTTTGAATATTCTCTTGCGGTCTTTAACCATCCTTTTATGCCCAATTGTACGAATATGTCTTGAAACTCTTTTGCCTTGCTCCTCATTGCGTGTCCCCGAGCAAACAAGTCCTGAAAGCTCTTGTACCTTGTCCTTCGTTGTCTATTCTCGTGCAACTTGTTGAGGATCCAAGATCTCATTCACATCATTCCCCTTTATTTTAAATATTTTTCTTCAAAATGTTAGGATTTATGTGTTTCCGAACTCTAAGAGATCCATTTCCTTGCATCATAAGTTGTGATTTTTTCCCTCTTTATAAGCATTTTTGTGCGTACATGCACCCAAACCTCATCTCTTGGCCATACAAAATCTAGTCCATTTGCTTTATCTGGTGGTTCCTTCTTCCAGAAATATCTAGAGAATTCTACAATAAATTAGGAACAAAACTAGACACCTCTTTCTTCGTAAGCCCATTCACCAATTACTCCTTTGTTTCATGTAATTTCAAGACTTATTGCACTATAGGTGATCCGTCCTTTGTTTTCTCATGTTCCTCACAACTTTCTTCCACGTTGTGAAGCTCCTTTTTCTTGTCCACGTGCAACTTGTAGAGGATCTCGTTCACATCACACTTTTGACTCTTGTTCCTACGTTCATAGGCTATAGGATAGGAGGCTTTTTGGTCCCCCCTTGTATTATAATGTTTATTAAATATAAAGATCATGTAAGAATGATCTCATGCTTTCTTAGAGGAGACCACGTAATAAATGATCTATGTTTGCTTTGCTTGTTGATCTCTATTGATATCTCTTGCGGTTTTATTTATAATCTCTATTGCTCCGTGAGCTGAAATGAATTTTGGAAGTTAAAGTTGCAAAGTTTCTAGTATAAGACCTTATTAATTCTTTCTTGAAATATGCACGGGAAAAAGAAAAAAAAAGTCGTGTCTCAAAAAATGCATCTTTTTTATCATAACTTTTAGACAGCAAACTTATATCGATAATAAAGGAAAAATGAGCTGTATTCTTATATTATTTTATGAGTTTCTACTAAGGTCTCCTTGTTGTTATCTGAGTAAGAGGTGAATTCATCTTAGGCCAAAGAATATGGGAGTTGCATTGCTTCTAAAATCCCTGAAATTGAGAGAAACATGTGCTTGAAAGAGTGAG
>CM071876.1:2985149-3009992 GCA_036759665.1 Gynandropsis gynandra
AAAAACGGCGATGAATTCAATGAACAATCAAAGGAAGACTCGCCAATCGATGAATCTACTGAAAAAGAAATGTAAATATAATAATGTGTAATGTAAATGATGTGTAATCTAGATGATGTGTAATCGACAATCGAAATGTAAATACAATCGAAGAACGTATTAATGATGTTCCATGTTTTTAGAACTTCATATGATCTAATACCAACGGGCATCCGCTAGAATTATTAACGGATGCCCGTTGGAACAAGAAATCGCCTCCGACACTTTGAAAAAATTTCTAAGTTTTCCACTATTGTAACGGGCATCCGTTGGAACATTGTAACGGATGCCCATTACAATTATTCTAATGGGCATCCGTTAGGAATGATTAACGGATTCCCGTTACAAAGGTAATGGGCATCCGTTACAAAAACGACGATGAATTCAATGAACAATCAAAGGAAGACTTGCCAATCGATGAATCTACTGAAGAAGAAATGTAAACACAATAATGTGTGATGTAAATGATTTGCAATAATGTAGATGGTGTGTAATGTAAATGATGTGTAGTAATGTAGATGATGTGTAATCGAACAATCGAAATATAATACAATCAAAGAATATATAAAAGATGTTTAATGTTTTTAGAATTTCATATGATCTAATACCAACGGGCATCCGTTGGAAATATTAACGGATGCCTGTTAGAATTTTTGTTACAAGCGTTCGTTACACTTTGTAACGGACGTCCATTGGAATTTTGTAACGGACATCCGTTACAATTTCAACAGATGTTTCTTGCAAGTGTAATGATGCCTACCCTAGTCTGCAAGAACTTCCAACGAGCATCCGTTGCAAATTATAACGGATGCCCGTTGCAACGGGAGACGAACCGATGTTTTGTCGTCTGTTGTCTTGGGAATACGCATTTCCAACGGACATCCATTGAAATTTCCAGCGGATGTCCGTTTGAAAAACAGAACGTCGCATTACTTAATTGCATCCGTTGAGTTGACATCTTTTCTAACTGGCATCCGTTGGAATTTCCAACAGATTCCCGTTGGAAAATTATGCATATAAACCATTGAATAGTTTCATTTTCAACACAATTAAAAACATCAAAATCCTCTCAAACACTTCCTGTCACACACAAAATCACACTTACAAACACTAAACACGAAAATAAGGGCTAGACGATTCATAGGTTCGGTAGGTATGTTCACTGGTTCCGCGGGAGCCCCTCCCCCGCCTCCACCTCCACCATATCGCCCTCCTTCACCAATATCGGCACCGCCGATATTTGATAAAGAGGACGATATGGTGGATATTGACTCCTTAATTGATAATTTCGACGGACGTCCCACCTTTCCAGTTATCGATCCTGATCGTCCTCTCGGGACGCTATGGTAAAGTTAATGCTATATACTTTTATATTGTTTTACTTTATAAATATTATCTAATTATTTAATTTTCATGTGCAGGTTTGACGTGGATGATGTTCTAAAATATACGAACAATAACATCATCCAAGGGTCCTTACAGGACCAACTCTATTATTCATGGCAAGTTACACCATAAGTCATACGCCGCTGATGGTGGTGCACCTTTATCGTAAGTGTATTTCAAAGTAATTTTCTATTTAAAATAATTATTTATATAGGTTATAAACTAACTCATTATAATTTATTTTGCAGCGCGCATACAGGTGACGGAAGAAGCATACGTTGCGCATCTACACGGCTTGGATGCGCGACATGGAGGGTCGCATGCACTTGATGATGAACAACGCCAAGACAAACTACTACACCAAGAATCGCAAACCGACTTGGGCAATGGATGAGGTCTTCAATCAATGGCGAGAAGGCCAAAAAATGTCGGTACGGCGAGAAGGTTCCCTAAGATGGTCTGTATTGCCATACTTTAGGATCAAAATCATTTCCGAAGAGGAAGTAAGAATTGGTAAATTTATTATTATTTAATTTTATGGTTTTTTACAATATTTATCTAATTAAATTTATTTTATAACACAGATTCAACGGATAGGAAGAGAACCGACTCTTATTGAGCTGATAGTAGAAGCCCACGCCAAGAAGAAGTCGGTTATCGGGAAAGAGAGCGACGAACCCGAACTCGTCGACCCTCGAACAGAAAGAACCGTGAAAGCTGTAACGGAGAAGATCACACAGTAATCACAAGCTTACGGTTCAACTCCCGACGAGCTCAATTCTTTACAAAAGGAAAAAATTTATTTAGAGCTAAAAATTTATTATTTTATCTTTCGATTATTAATAAAATATTTTGTAAAAATTTTAATTCTAATTTTTTTGTTTTGTAGTCGGTTAGACCGTATAAGGGGCGTCTATACGGTCTCGGGACACTTCAAAAAGATATCTTCGAGGATGCCACGACGGTACCTCCTGTGGTCCAAGAGGGCTATACGCAACAATGGTGTATCGAGGATCTCGAAGCACAACTTTGAGACACTAAAGCCCAACTGCAGGAAACGCGATCACAAATGCACCACATGGATAGTGTCATAGAGTTGCTATCCGGCCAGACGAGGGAATCAACGCCGCGTTAAGAAATGGGTATTGATTCGGATGCAACGCCTTCAAGAGGTGTTGGTGACCACGGAGATGATATCGGCCCAACCTACTTAAATGAAATGTAATAGAATTAGGTTAAATTTTAATTTTTAAAATTTTTTATTTTTTTTTTAAATTTCAATGGATGCCCGTTGCAATTTCTAACGGGCATCCGTTGGAAACCATTTTCCTGCCAATTTGTAATGGATACCTGTTACCATTTTTCGCCAATTTGTAACGGATGCTCGTTGCCATTTCTCGCCAGTTTGCAACGGATGTCTGTTGAAAAATTTAAATTCCCGTTCTTTTTTTCCCAACGGGTGACAACGAACGCCCGTTAAAGAATTGTAATGGACATCCGCTACAATATTTTAACGGGTGTCCGTTGCAATTTTTTAACGGGCATCCATTTCAAATTACCGACGACATCATCCATTGGGCTTCCGTCACAAATTTGCTACGGATATTATCCGTTGGAACCCCGTTGGAAATCACAACGGATCTTGATTTGTAACGTTCATTTTCTAATGGGCTCAGATCCATTGCCGTCCGTTGGGAATTGGTTTTGGCAACGGATTTTTGTTGATTTCCAACGGATATGTCCGTTGGAAATCGCCTGTTTTTTTTAGTTAAAAAAGGTACAAAACATAGTATTTGCTTCTTAATTTTGCTGCAATGTTTGGTTCTCTTTTTCACTTTACCTTTGATTTGTTTTTGCCTAACCACTTTGTTCTTCACGTGCATGGGCTTCTACGAACAAGGCTTCTTTTGTCTCTGGTTTTCGTTGTTCTCTGTGGGCTTCGCTAGAACGTTGGTGCTAGGCTTCGCTGGTTACTGGGCTCTCTTGGTTGCTGAACTTCCCTTTGTTGTTGGGCTTGGAGGAGACGCGACCCATCACGAACATTTCTTCTTTAGCTTCTCCAAGACTATTCTTCAGAATCCTCTTTCATTTCTTCTCAATTCTTCTCTCCTCTTGCATCACACCGTCATCGTTCACTAACTTTAGTACATGAGGGAGCCATTAGTATAAGAATGGTTGAGGTATCGTCAGTAGGCATAGGTGGAAAGAGATGTGTCATCGGTTGGAACCCATTTCTCAGTGCCTTGAGCGAGCACCATCATCCGCTCGAGGGACTATGGTTTGAAGAGCTGAACCCCGTCTTCCATCTCCACTCGTAAGCTGACCATTAACATCAATTGAAGGACGTTTTCGGGTAAAAGGAGCTGATTCGCAGCCAACATGATGAAGTCGCAACAATAGTATTTCGTAGAGCCTTCATGTCGCAAGGTGGGGAGCAGTTCACACAAAGGAGTAGTTTGAGTAGAGGGAAATGTGTCTAGCAAATGTTCCCTGAATAGGTCTCAATGAAGATATGGGTTGCGGGACCCCACCGGAACCAAGAAAGGGCGTCACCCTCCATAGCCATCAGCACTGTATCCATGTGTTAAGCCTCACCAATGCATGCAAGGTCGAAATATTCTTCTATCTTGACCAACCAACTTTCTAGATCCTCACCGTCGAGTGGTAACTCAAGTCGTTCGCCTTAGGTGTCACCATTATCAGCAGTATGAAAGGGTAGCTTCTATTTGATTCTCCTTTAAAATGTGGTATTATCACGGCGTCTTACAGCAATATTGGCCTAAGTGGATGTCTAACCATGTGAAGTTTCTAAATCCACTGCAGATGCTGGTAAAAAGGAAAAGGAAATTATCTTCCTGGTTTCGAATTGTTGGGTATCCTTGCTGTGCCCTGAGAATCGTGTTTAAGCTCTATCATGCCGAGCCGTCAACGTCAACCTTTTGGCTTAGCTGAATGACACGAGAAACATCGGCTTGTCTTGTGTTTCCATTTTCGTGGTAACTATAATAAGGATCGTATGTTGGTTCCGATACCAATTTGTTAAGAGTTTGTATATAGAAAAACAACTTAACAAGAAGGATGTAATGAAAGGATTTCCTATGATTTTTAGTGAATACAAATACAAAGAGATGATGGTTAATGGAGGAATCACCACCTCCCCATTGCAAAAGAGTTTTCAATTTCTAGTCTACTTTCTCATTCTCTCCCTCTCCCTCTAAATAGATTATTTTGCACGCATGCAAGTTTATAGCACTCCCAAGACAAACCAAAATACGTTTAAATATAGCCAAGCTACTAGAATAAGACTTTACACTAAAAAATCCATCAGAGAGTTTATTTGGTAAAGGAACCCACATGTTCCTTTCCTTCAGCCACTTTCACATTATCCTAAATCAACGTTCTATTGTTATAAAGATGGATTTGGAATGAAACCCACTATCAACCCAATAGTTGAACGTAGAATTTGTCTTCCAAAAAAAGATGTCTTAAAACCATACAACAACTCGACTAGAGAACCTCAAACGTCGTGAATGACGCCACAACACTTGTGTTCTAGTGTTGATAAGTCGAATAAGAACTCAAAATCTCTTCAAGATTTCGATAGCTAAATCTCGAGGATCAGCAAAGAAAAAAACTTTCAAATCATCATAACTTAGTTTGAATGTCATCAATGAGTCCTCTATTTATATGGACTAAATAATAATGGAAAACAGAATAAAATAAGGTAACTTAAAAGCAACTCAGTAAGTCGCTCGGTTGAGCGATAGGATCGCTCGGTCAAGCACATAATTCTTAACCCTAAAACAAAAAAATAAAGAAAAATGAACCGGAGAAAATGCTCGGGGTAATTGTTTCTTGCTCTTGCCGAGCATCATGGCCAAGCAAAAAGATGCACTAGCCGAACATTGCCCGATGCTCCTGTTTCTTCCTCCTTTGGCCTCCTCTCCTTGTAGGGACATCTTGTTTTCTTTTCTAAGTGTTTTTGAATATTCTCTTGCGGTCTTTAACCATCCTTTTATGCCCAATTGTACGAATATGTCTTGAAACTCTTTTGCCTTGCTCCTCATTGCGTGTCCCCGAGCAAACAAGTCCTGAAAGCTCTTGTACCTTGTCCTTCGTTGTCTATTCTCGTGCAACTTGTTGAGGATCCAAGATCTCATTCACATCATTCCCCTTTATTTTAAATATTTTTCTTCAAAATGTTAGGATTTATGTGTTTCCGAACTCTAAGAGATCCATTTCCTTGCATCATAAGTTGTGATTTTTTCCCTCTTTATAAGCATTTTTGTGCGTACATGCACCCAAACCTCATCTCTTGGCCATACAAAATCTAGTCCATTTGCTTTATCTGGTGGTTCCTTCTTCCAGAAATATCTAGAGAATTCTACAATAAATTAGGAACAAAACTAAACACCTCTTTCTTCGTAAGCCCATTCACCAATTACTCCTTTGTTTCATGTAATTTCAAGACTTATTGCACTATAGATGATCTGTCCTTTGTTTTCTCATGTTCCTCACAACTTTCTTCCACGTTGTGAAGCTCCTTTTTCTTGTCCACGTGCAACTTGTAGAGGATCTCGTTCACATCACACTTTTGACTCTTGTTCCTACGTTCATAGGCTATAGGATAGGAGGCTTTTTGGTCCCCACTTGTATTATAATGTTTATTAAATATAAAGATCATGTAAGAATGATCTCATGCTTTCTTAGAGGAGACCACGTAATAAATGATCTATGTTTGCTTTGCTTGTTGATCTCTATTGATATCTCTTGCGGTTTTATTTATAATCTCTATTGCTCCGTGAGCTGAAATGAATTTTGGAAGTTAAAGTTGCAAAGTTTCTAGTATAAGACCTTATTAATTCTTTCTTGAAATATGCACGGGAAAAAGAAAAAAAAAGTCGTGTCTCAAAAAATGCATCTTTTTTATCATAACTTTTAGACAGCAAACTTATATCGATAATAAAGGAAAAATGAGCTGTATTCTTATATTATTTTATGAGTTTCTACTAAGGTCTCCTTGTTGTTATCTGAGTAAGAGGTGAATTCATCTTAGGCCAAAGAATATGGGAGTTGCATTGCTTCTAAAATCCCTGAAATTGAGAGAAACATGTGCTTGAAAGAGTGAGGTAATTTCGCTTTTAATTCCATTTAGCATGCTAGACTAGGACATCCTCATCATAATTCTCTTAACATTTTTCTTCCTAATGTTAAGCTTAATGAGTGTCTTGTCTTGAAGAATTGTATGCAACATGCGGTATAACGTTCTGTGGTTTCCAATATTATATAGAAGGGAATTGGAAATTATTTTTTGGAACAATATGTTCTAACATGTTTTATTCCTTACAACTCCGAGGCAAGGCTTGAATCTCGATCAGTTTCTCTTCTCTTGACTGTCACTAGAGGCATATATTTGCAATGCTTGAAGAGTAAGAAGTGGGTTTGTTTTGTTCCTGGATCCCTTGCAAATTTTGATTCTAACTAACATATGTTATTCATCTAACTCTGTTATATTGATTCATTAACTTACAACTGACCCAATCATATCGTAGTGTCATATTGCATTAACCTTGTCTTAGTCACTCCTTTTGGGAGTATTTTCTGACGGCTGATGTGCTAACTGAAAATTTACTAGCAGAAGGGGAAACATGTCTAGCAAACCGTCAAGTTCATAGGCAAGTGTTTGCTCAAGTGGATATAGTGCATTACCGCATGTGTATATACATTATCCACCTCTATATTTCATTTTTCCTGGTTCTAGGGAGTTATTCTATGATGATGCCAACAGGTTGCTAATTTCTACTGCACTGAGTTAGGTGCACAAGTTTTTTTTCTTCAAAAAACTTAATATACTACGTGTTGAATATTATCATTTGGTAATATGAAATTCGTCACTTCATTAAGTCAACAACCAACTCCACAATTAATGCATCAACTTCTCATCTTCTCAACCAACTCTAGAGTTAATGCATCAGGTCCTCATCTTCTTAACTAACTCTAGATTTAATGAATTAGCTAGCTTTGTCTATATTTCTCTATGTAATCTTTCTTCGTAATCAAATATAGAAATCATCTTAGAGTTCTATTTGTTTCTATTCTCTCTTATTCTTTTTTTCATGGTATCAGAGCTTTCGATCTGATTTTGTGTGTTATTCTCTTATTCTTATATCTTCTCTTATCGATTCTTCTCTTTAGAAACATTTCCATATTATTTTTAATGAGGATAATTATTTCAATTGCTCCAGATCTACTAAAACCCTTCTTAGCAGCCGTGGCCTCTAGAAATTTGTCGTTGACACTCACACAATGACAACTAACAATAATTACAAAGCAATTGCTGAAGGGAATAACGGTTCGAGCGAAGAACATGAGCACCAGGAAGATCAAGTTGTGCTTATTGTTCTTCAAATCTCACTAGAGAAGGAGATTAATGACGCTAATGGCTATGTTGAAACACCAAGGATCTATGGGACACTCTAAAGAGTGTGTTTGGAAACGTCTCCAACATCTATCGCAACATCGAAGTACAAAAGATGCTAGCAAGCCTTCAACAAGAAGGAAAAGAGCTCAAGTATCATCTTGGTGCATTCATGAGTTACTGGGCTGAGTTATACGAGCTTCGCCCTGCAACTTCGGACCCACTTATCATTGCTAAACCCACTTCTCCAAATCAAGTGTTCAGTTTTCTCTCAACTCTGGATAGCTCCTACAGTGGGTTGATTTATCATATTCTTCGAATTGACAAGCTTTCCTCTATAAATGAGGTTTGCATGATGGTCAAGAAGGAAGAAGGCTCAAGAAAACTCTTTCAAAATACAAGAGAAGCGGCTCACAAGGTCTCGGTTCCAGAAGCAAGTGATGTTGTTCATAAGGCCATTGTCCAAAAGAAAGCTCCATGGTGCAAACATTGCAAGAAAAAGGGGTGTATCAAAGACAAATGTTGGATCCTTCATCCACATCTCTGAATCAATCGATTGAAGGAAGGAAGACAATACTCTATATATGTTGCCATGAACGCTACAGATGATGAGTTTGTAAGGACATCTAATTTTGATGCTCTTATCAAAGCAATCATGACTCAAAAGGATCCTGGTAAAGTATATCTCACTTCTAAATTGAAATATCTTATCATCATTGATTCAGGTTCCACAAATCATATATTTTGCAATAAAAATCTGATAAAAAAATATAAAACCTAGCTATGGTACTGTAGTTGTTGCTAATGGTCATAATGTGCTAGTTGAAGGAACAAAAGAATTGAACTTGTGTGGAAAAAGCATTAGAATTCTATTTGTTCCATATTTTACAACCAATCTCTTGTCTATTGCGAAACTAACCAAGGATTTAAAATGTAATGCTATTTTCAGTACTAATGATCGTTGCCTTCAGGACATTAAGACGAGTCAAACTATTGGAAAAGTATCTGCCAACAATGGCCTTTACATTTTAGATACTCTTTATTGCACTCGTAATTTCGCTTTTAATTCCATTTAGCATGCTAGACTAGGACATCCTCATCATAATTCTCTTAACATTTTTCTTCCTAATGTTAAGCTTAATTCAGAAAAATGTGAGGCATGTATCCTAGAAAAACGTTGTAGAACTTTATTTCCATCATCAAAAACTATCTATAATAAATGTTTTGAACTTGTTCATTCTAATGTCTTGAGTGCTCCATGTCCTACAACAAAAAAAAATCAAAATATTTATGTCACATTCATTGATGAAAAATCAAAATATACATGGATTTATCTCTTGCCTTCAAGCAAGCTCCAAGGGCATGGTATTTTGAACTTCGTTACTTTATCCTCAAAGCTGGATTTTTGAATTCCCTCCCGATGAATATTTGTTTATCCTGCAAGAAGGAGACTACAAACCGTTTATTCTAGTATATGTTGATGACTTGGTTGTAACTGGCAGCTGTCTGACACGGGTTCAGAACTTCATCATGTCCTTATCCGATCGTTTCTCGCTTAAACATCTAGGCAGTTTGTCTTACTTTCTCATGATTAAATTACTTCGAGCATAGAAGAGCTTACTTCTCACTCAATGGAAATATGTAAATGATCTACTACAACATACAAATATGTTAGAGGCAAAATCAGTCACTGCTCACATGGCTTCCGCCACTCGCCTATCTCGTACAGCAGGGGAACCTCTCTCCGATGCAACAGAGTATCGCACAATTGTAGGCAGTCTTTAGTATCTCTCTATCACATGTACAAACATAATCTTTTTGGTGAATCGCCTACACAATATATGCATGCTCCAACCACTGAACATTGGCAAGCAATGAAGAGGGTTCTTCGTTATTTTATAGATATGGAAGATAAGGGCACATTCTTTTCAGCCACAAACACAATCAATTTACATGCATTTAGTGATGTAGACTGGGGTGGCCGATTGTGATGACTTCACCTCAAGAAGGGCTTATAACGTTTACATTGGTCAACATCTCGTCTCATGGTCGGCCAAGAAATATAAAGGCACGGCATCACGATCGTCTATGGACGTTGAATACCGCTCTGGTGGTGCTACCTCCGTTGAAATCGGATGGATCATGAATCACCTCACGGATATGGGTATTCTTTTACCTTTCATACCAGTTATCTATTGTGACAATATTGGTGCTACATATCGGGTTAAAATTAGTCAAAATTGGATGAAATCGGGTAGAAATTCGCTGAAATGTGATGAAATCGAGTTAAAATCGGGTAAAATTGGATGAAATAAATTTGAAATCCTATGAAATTGGATGAAATCGAGTTAAATTAGGTGAAATTGAGTCAAAATTGGATGAAATCGGGTTGAAATTCGGTGAAATGTGATGAAATCGAGTTAAAATCGGGTTAAATTGGGTGAAATAAATTTGAAATCCGGTGAAATTTGATGAAAGCGAGTTAAATTGGGTGAAATTGAATCAAAATTGGATGAAATCAGGTTGAAATTCGGTGAAATGTGATGAAATAAAGTTAAATCGAGCTAAAAATTTGGGTGAAATCATGTTAAAATTGGGTTGAGAATCGGTGAAATTGAGTTAAAATGAGGTGAAATAGGGTTAAAATAGGGTGAAATCGAGTTAAAATTGGGTGAAATACGATTGAAAGTAGGTGAAATTGAGTCATTATGTGAAATCGGGGGAAATTGAGTGAATCGAATTAAAATTGGGTGAAATTGGGTTAAAATTGAGTAACAATTTAAAATTCGATGAAATTAGATGAAATCGGGTTAAAATTCAGATAAATATCGGGTAACTCATAAATTGGCTAATGGGTTAATTGGGCATAACCCATTAAAATGAATATAAATGGGTTTAAAACCCACTGAATCCATATAATTTTAAACCCATTTGTTCAAAACTCATTTTCATTTTAGATGGATTGGATTGGGTTAACACACAAAACCAATATAGTTTGATATTTATATGAGATATCAATAAAAATTTTCAGTCAACTTTTTATCTTTTGTGGTTGAACTTTATGAGGGGTGTTTTCATTACAAGTGTTTGTTCTATATTTACCACATTGGGGGTTGCACTAGCAGCCCAACTCCTTTTTCATCTCTATTTAAGCTAATTCTCATAGCTTTCCTTCGTAGGGATTGTCCGTCTGCCGAGGTTTGTGATGGTCATGGTTAACTCCGACGCGAACATGAAACCTGTTCTGTCTGCTGAAGATGTCCACCTAGTGATTGTGTACAACCCATTTAATATTTCATGAGTTGGGTTAAACCCAACCCATTGACAACCCTACACACCACAAGATTGGTAGGCAAATCTTTTTACCATTCTATTTCAGCTATGGCTGGATATACTGCTTACAAGTGGATAGAGTTACAATGGTTCTCCACTTATAAAGGTTTTATCGAGATGTAGTCATACAAGAGGGAATATTTTTATTTGCCCCCCACTTACTGGTGTTTATTACTCTGCTGATTGTTATACGGACATGGTCTTTTTCAGACATGATATAGTATTCAGATTTACTGACATATGGTATTCACCATAATTATGGATACTGTAACTTTAGTTTATAGAAAGGGTGAATATAATGATATTAGAAGGATAATTTGTTCTTAATTGATCGATACAACAATTTTGACGCCTAAACTCTAGATATTACTGTCATTTTGGCCCATAAGGAGGAAGGAAACTGTGCGATGTGGATAAAGTATTCTTAATCACTTTTTGAAAGTGGAGAAATGGAAAAATCGAAAAGAAAAACGGACAAATATTGATCATGACAAATAATTCAATGTTACATCTTCCGAAATCTTTTAATGGTTGTATTTGACTTTCCATAAGCTTGGATGTTTAAGCTACATGCAAAATGAGTGTGATTAGCATTTCAACTACTTTCTTTTTCCTTTAGCAGTAACTACTCTCGGTAACTTCATTTTGGCAGTTTAAAAATTGAAGGGAAAACAGTCTATTCCCCTAAACTTTACCACTCTAGTCTTATTCCCCCTTAGCTTTACTGCTCATCTTATTCCCCTCTAAACTATCACTACTCATTCTATTCCCCTTGAACTTTGAAAATCCATCATATTCCCCCCTCCGTTAATTTTCTGTTAAATTTTATGTTAAATATTTTTAAAACAGTCTATTCCCTCCAAACTATATGATTTTCAGCCTATTCCCCTCCGAACTATATGAATTTCAGTATATTCCCCCCGAAGTATATGAATTCCAGCCTATTCCTCCCCGAACTATATAAATTCTAGCCTATTCCCCCCAAACTATATAAACTATAGCCTATTTTCCCCCGAACTATATAAACTCTAGCCTATTCCTCCGAATTATATGATTTCTCTAAAAGTAACATATTTTCTTTAATTTTAATTTATTATTAAATTTTTTATATTACAAAATATTAAAATAAAAAATACTTTAAATTCTAACAATTACAAAAAATTCTATATGATTTCTTTAATAGTTACATAATTTTAACATAACCATATTTTACCCATTTTTTATTTGATTTCACTGAATTTCAACCCGATTTAACCAAATTTTCACTCTATTTCACTCAAATTTAACACGATTTCACCCAATTTTGACCCAATTTCACCCAATTTATATTCGATTTCACCGAATTTTAACCCGGTTTAACCGAATTTTGACCCAATTTCACCTAAATTTTACTCGATTTCACTCAAATTTAACCCGATTTCACCCAATTTTAACCCAATTTCACCTTAATTTCATTGAAGTTTAACTCTATTTCACTCATATTTAATCCGATTTCACCCAATTTCACCAAAATTTAACTCGATTTCACCGAATTTTTACTCGATTTCACCGAAGTTCAACCCGATTTAACCAAATTCTAAGTACATTCGCTCAATTTTAACTCAATTTCACCCAATTTTAACCGAATTAAAATTAGGTGAAATCGGCTTAAATTTTAGTGAAATTGGGTTAACATTGGTTTAAATAAGATTAAATCGGGTTAAATTTGGGTGTAACCGAATAAAGATTAAGGGAAATAGGATTAAAATTGGGTGAAATCAGGTTGAAATTCGGTGAAATCGGGTAAAATCTAGGTTAAATCGAGTTAAATTTTGGTGAAATTGGGTGAAATCTGATTAAATATGAGTGAAATGGAGTTAAAATTCGGTTAAATCGGGTTGAAATTCGATGAAATCGAGTAAAGTCTAGGTGAAATCAAGTTAAATTTTGGTGAAATTGGGTGAAATCGGATTAAATATGAGTGAATAGAGTTAAAATTCGGTTAAATCGAGTTGAAATTCGGTGAAATGGAGTAAAATCTAGGTGAAATCGAGTTAAAGTTTGGTGAAATTGGGTGAAATCGATTAAATATGAATGAAATAGAGTTAAAATTCTGTTAAATCGGGTTGAAATTCGGTTAAATTGAGTAAATTTTAGGTGAAATTGTCTCAAAATTTGGTGAAATTGTGTTAAATTTGATTGAAATATAGTGAAAATTTGGTTAAATCGAGTTGAAATTCGGTGAAATCGAATAAAAATTGGGTGAAATTAGGTCAAAATTGAGTGAAAACGTGTTAAATTTGAGTGAAATAGAGTGAAAATTCGGTTAAACCGGATTAAAATTCGGTGAAATCGAGTAAAATTTTTTATATAGTTCGGGGGGGAATAGGCTGGAATTCATATAGTTCGGGGGGAATATGTTGAAATTCATATAGTTCGGAGGGGAATAGGCTGGAAATCATATAGTTTGGGGGGAATAGGCTGTTTTAAAAGTATTTAACAGAAAGTTAACCGAGGGGGGAATAGGATGGATTTTCAAAGTTCAGGGGGGAATAGGATGAGTAGTGATAGTTTAGGGGGGAATAGGATGAGCAGGAAAGTTCAGGGGAGAATAGGATTAAAGTGGTAAAGTTTAGGGGGGAATAGGCTGTTTCCCCAAAGTTGAACGGTGGTATTTATAGGAAAATTTATACCAAAGGAAAGGAAGAACAAATCTGATGCATATGTTACTAATGTTTACTAATATATTGAGAAAGAACAAATCTTACGCAAAGGGAAATGATGTTTGATGTTTATTGTTCAACCAAACATGTCACATGTCATCATTATAAAAGGTTGTGGTTTCTGATTTTTTGCTCTAATGTCTTATGTTACAAGGTTCTTTACCAATATATTCAAGCAAATTATCTGTGAGTTCGTTAACAATGTATTGCTCGTGCACCATATTGAAGCAAAGGTTGCCATAATTTGAGACGTATTTGTGAATTCTCAAGGTCCCGTGTCAGCTCCTCTTCCTTTGCTACTGAGGATTCTGCAGGTCTAACATACCGTTTTAAGCTGCCAACGGGGAGAATGATGGCTCAAAGACAACTACTAATGATTTTGATGTTTTCATGTATGTAGATGGTTGGGCCTTTCTTGTTCCACATCTCATTTGCGACCAGGCAAACAACACTCTGTGGACGATCCATTTAAACCTCGAGGCAATTTGGGGTTTGACTTCTTTTCTTAACTTGTAAAACTGTAATTTTTTAGCCTTTTCAAACATTTATGCTATGTTTTAATGCAGGCAATCTCTGCTAGGTCCTCAAAGTAGCATCTTTACTAGAATTTCTGCTAGCTACTTTATTCTCGCGCTTCATTGTCCATGCAAATATCACTCAAAACGCAATAAAGCATTTATGGAAAGAAACATGATCCAATGGGAAAGAACTCTAGCCCTAAAATCACAAACTCTGTAATAGTATGTAGACAAATGGTTATATGTAGATCTGTTTTAGAAGAATTCTGGTGATTAAGTTTAGTGATCAGTATCAATTTTAGAAATCTGCATTTTATTTTGGTGTGCAGTTCATAGATCTCATCTTTCTTGTTGGACTATGGCTTCTCTAAGAAAGTCAGTATCCCAGTTGAATTGACTTTATTGTAGTAATATTTGGTTGCAGCTTCGTTTCAACTGTAATGTTTTATACTAAACTGTAACACATATATCATAGTTCAGAATGGTGTAACACCCTCGTCTCGAAAATACTTCGAAACTAGAAATATCCATCATCACCTCCAAGATGGATATATATCATCATTCAAACATATTTATAAAATAAAATAAATGTGATTTCGAAATAAAACTTGTCCGAACCATATAGCAAAATAAAATACATAAAATCATATTCACGATAAATTAAAGATAATTACGAAATCCCCTTTTCATGGAAGCAACCAAACTCACCATGACAAGGGCCAGCGCTCTCACAGCGAAAGGCTCCTTTTCTCTATAGTAGGAAATCAAAGACATCGGGAAGGCTCGCGGTTGGCTGTTCATGGACTAGCTGTACCTACCGTTTCTTTTTTATGCAAAATAAAGCTTATCGAGATCTTGCACGCCTCTTCCATTAGTCCATGAGTTGTGATGCTACTGCACAAACTCATTGTTTTTTTTCTCGCCATATCATGTCTATCCACGATAACCCACAAATAGAGTGAGTACGAAAGATACACTCAGTCTGACCAATACGCGTACGTACTCCATGTCACACATTCTCTCATTCTTTGCTAAATAACACAAAATACGACCTATCATCACATTAAAGACATATAGAAAATTCTACCCAACTCGACTGAGTATCCTAAATCTAAGACTAGTACCACATCGGATCATAATTCACAGAGTCCACAAGACTCTAGCTCGGGCATACGCTCGCAAATTCCCATGGACTCCAGCACACTGAAGATCTCGCAAGGTCAGAACGCACCATAACCATCTGTACAATACAGTCTTCATCGCTCAAAACGGTTACCACAATCCCAATACGGTACGACGACGCTGTTAGATCCATCAATCTGACTAACTGTAGCGTTTTGTCGCTCAAAACATTACCACAACCACAACACAGTACGACACTGACCCTAACCCAAGTGTCGCAATACTAACATTGTCGACCCGATTCTCTTCATGTGATAACTCTCACTGACATATTCGCACACACCTTCTTCTGAACATTTGAGTGAGTAATCACTCGATCGAGCATACTAGTCAAGATGTTCACTCGGTTTAACATCGAACCCAAAATATCGATATTCCCTGACTCCAACACTTGGTCGAGCATCAATTCTCTAGATCATCTCTAATCACTTAAGCAACTCATATACATGTCATCAATTCTCACACGACAATTCTAGGGTTTAATCCAATCTTCACTTGTAATGTCTCAGTTTTCTCATTATGATCCTAGAAATCCTGTTGTGGTCACACCTCGTTTTGAATGTAAAAACTTCTCCACAAATCAACAACACAACTAAAATTGGGATAAGTAAAGATCATCATCTTAGCTTCTTCAATGACTTGACTATCCACGATGATATTGCTAAGAATAACATGAATCGCTTTTCTCCTAATAGATTCAATCAAATAATCAATATTCACTATATAGATCTTCAAATTGAAGGATTAAGGATAATGAGACATTCAAATTTATACCAAATGCTCAATTATAATTCACCCACAAATAGAACATGATGAAAAAATTAGTAAATATTCCTTCTCACCCTTTTTTATCTTTTCTCCTTTTTCTTTCTTATTTTTCGTCTCTCCTTCGGCTGAAAGTTGCAGGCAACACAATTGTTTGTTTTTGTTTTAATTATATTAACCTAAACTTAGGTTAACGTAATCATAATTACTTGGGCCTATTGGGCCTTATAATTCTCCTCCACTACAACATAATTTGTCCTTAAATTCAATGCATCTGATTCTTACATTGATGTTTGCATTCAATACATAGAAGAACCATACTACTCATTTTCAAAGTACTTCGGATACTCGTGCAACATATTCTCCTCTAATTCTCATGTCTCTCCTTCCACGCCATAATGTTCCCACATGACCTTTATCACATGCAACTTCACAATTTATGCAATATAGATACTTGCTAGTTCATTCACATCAAAGTCTTCTTTATCACAATGAAATGAGTTGGTTTAGTTAACCAATCCATAATCACCTAAATGGCATCCTTGCCACTTTGCATCCTTGAAAGACTCATCACAGATCTATAGTAAAATGGTCCCACTTTCATTCAAGAATTGGCAAACTTTGCAATTTCCCGCTTGGTGCTTGTCGTTTCGCCTTAATTACTTGACACGTTGGGCATTTCATTACCCATTGAGTGATGTCCTTCTTTATCAATGGTGATTAATAAATTTTTCGGGCATCCCGATACATCTTTAGCGATCCCAGATGAATCGAAAACTTGGATTAGTGAGCATGACTTAGAATTTCTTCTCTCATCGCTAGATCTTTTGGTCCACAAACTCGACCACTGATCATCATCAGACCATCTTCCATAACCCGATACAACTTGTACATCGAGTCTTCCTGATTATTGCAAATCTTTTGCAATCTTTCATCGGATAGTTGTGTTATGCGAATTCTACTCAATCGACTAGTCTGATCTACTCCTTGCAACCCCACACTCTTTAACTTAGTCTGCATATTCTCTAGTCTCAAAGTATTTATCTAACTAACCGAATCATTGAGTTCTTGAATAGCTACTCTCTTGTGGTTCAACATATTTTCAACAACATTTGTTTTTCTCAAATGGTACATGATGTCTACCTCGTAGTCTACAACTAATTCCATCTACCTTCTTTGTCGTAAATTCAATTTCGGTTGCACGAATCTATTGTATACTTTTGTGGTCTGTAAAATCTATACATTCTCCTCATAAATTGCCTTGATGCATAAGCAATCACGTTATCTCCGTGCATAAGTACGCATCCTAATTTCGTCTTTGATGCATCTGTGTAAACTATGTATAGAATCCCTCGTTGTGGCACTAGTGATTATGTTAGCTATTCTTTTAGCTTTTTGAATGACTTTTCACAATTTTCACTCCAAACAAAAGGTACATACTTTCCCATAAGTTTTCTCATTGGATTCACTAGACTATCAAAGCTTATAACGAAATGGAAACAATACGCTACTAACCCAAAAAAGCTCCTAAAATTTGATGTGTTTTTCGGTTGTTTCCAAGTTACGATCACTGACACCTTCTCATGGTCGACAAAAACTTCTCCTCTGATATGACATGTCCCTAAAATCACACACGTCTTTCTAGAAACTACATTTTTTCAACCTTGCAAGCAATAATTGTTATCTGAGAAGTTCTAACACCAAGTGTAGATGTTCCTCGTGTTCCTCTAGGCTCTTGGAGTATACCAAAATATGATCGAAAAACAATTAAAAAACGATCCAAATAGTCCCAAAACACATTGTTCATTAACTGCATGAATGTAGTGGGTGATACATGCCTCGAAGCCGAAACTTGGGCCGCATATGGGGAATTCATTTGATCTCATCTTTTACAAACACATATTCCTCTAGCAGAACGATTGGAGCGTGGGTATAAGGGTCGATCGCTCGAGTAGGATTCATCATATTAAGGAGGATCTCTTGACTAGCCTAAAGGCATTCTTTAAGAATTTGTCCATTGACGGTGGATGATAGTGGTGGAAGGTGGAGGTCTCTTGACTAGCCCATGGACACTCTTCACGAGAGTTCATCCGTTGAGTCGATGAGGAACTCTTGACTGGCCTAAGGGAACTCTTTAAGAATTTGTCAATTGACGATGGATGATAGAGGTGGAAGGTGGAGAATCTCTTGACTGGCCTAAGAGCATTCTTCAAGAGAGTTTCGTTCTTCGATGGTGGATGATAGGGATTGACGGTGGAGGCTATGATCTCACGAGACAAAGTAGCTTCATGAGGGGGAGAAAGAAGAATAAAAGGTGTTTTTAGGTGGAGTGAAGGACACCACAATAGGTGCAGAAACCTCTTCATACAGTCAGGTGTGACTTCAGTTGTTCCCCGAACAATCTGAAGACGCCATGACTTCAATTGTTCCTATAAAAATCTAAAGACATCATGTTCTTGAAAACAATCAAGAAAACAAAATTATTTATTTCTTATCTATTCTCCTCTTTTAATACAAATTGGTGGAGTCTTCTATATAGAAAAGGCTCCATATCAAAACAAGCAAAATAATTAAATACATGATTACGAATTTCATATATTTTTCATTTTAGAAATATTTTTCCTAGTCCCTGTGATTCTTGGAAGAAGAAAAGTAGATGATTCGGTGGGAAGTGATCGACTTGAGAAGATTTTCTAGCCTTCGAGATATTCAAAAAAAGCAAATAGATAATCCGGTAAAATAAGATCAGCTTTAGGCGATTTTCCTAGATGTGGAAAAAATATAAGATATTTATTTCTTGTTTTTTCTTATATGTCTCATCTGAGTCCTTCGATGCGGTAGCACTGCCGATGACCTCATCATTCCTTCCCCGTTACGAGTGATTCGTCCTTGAATCGTAACCATTAGGCATTCCATAGTGGCAGGTAATTACTATTTTTTTCTTTTTAGGGTCAGAACTCAGGATGCATATGAGGAATCCATTAGGATTCATCGTATCAAGGAGGATCTCTTGTAATAATGGAGTAAATCTTCTCAAGTCGATCATATCCCATGAAATCATCTACTTTCCTCCTTCGAAGATTCTCTGTGACTAAGAAATTTTTTTAAAACGACAAGAAGATTAAATTCATAATCATGTATTTAATTATTTTCCTTGTTTTGGTATGGAGCATTTCCTATATAAAAGGACTCCACCCCATTTGTAATAAAGGAGGATAACTGGTAAGAAATAAACCATTTTGTTTTCTTGAACGATGTCAAGAACACAGTGACTTCAACTTGCTCCGAGAACAATTGAAACAATTATCCAACTGTATCAAGAGGCTTTATCACTTCTTGTGGTATCCATCGCTCCACCCTAAATACCTCAACTTCAACCACCAAACCTCCATCATCCACCATCGTCGGACGAATCTTGAAGAGAGCCCTGAGGCCAATCAAGAGATCCTCCACCATCTTCCACAATGATCCACCATCAATGGATGACTTCTTAAAGAATACCCTTAAGCTAGTCAAGAAATTATCTTTGACACAACGAATCCTACTTGAGCGATCGAGATTAACAGATTCTTAGTACATGTCCCGAGTTCTGACCTTAAGGCGTGAATCATTTTGGATTCCTATAATTATTGATCCTACATAACTCAAATTATTGAAAGAAACTAACTTTTCAATTATCTCATAGAAATCACCCCACATTGACAATTTTTTTGGTAAAGGCATACACACATAAATAAATTAAAGTAAAAAATGACATACTTGCGATAGATTGAGCGTCTCTTTCTTGCTCTCATACTCATCCTGGTAATCTCCCATGGAAAATACCGATGATTGCAAAGTCGTACACTTCAGTGCATGCTCTTTAAGCCTTCTAGCCCTAACCAGCGGCACTAGACCCGCTGGTGATGGTAGGGGTGATGGCCTCGGACAATCTTTTGAAAATGCTCCATACTGCCATAACAGAAACATCCATCTGATTTTCCTCATCTTATAGTTCCTCCCACTTGCTAGGGATACTCACGAATCTGGTGTTCCAAACGGCCACATCGGAAGCATCCTACTCTCTTATCAAATCTTTGGCATGCCTCAACATGTTCAAGTCCACATTGATGACATGAGTAACCTCGATGTCGTTATGATAAGGCGAGTGTGAACTATTTTCCTCTAATCTGATCTCCCTCGAATATATTGGATGACATGTTTCCCTTTGGAATCAGAAGACTTCAAGATGTCATCCTCGATGAGTCCCTTCTCTACTAACTGAGTATTTTTAACTAGCTCAGTCAATGATCCATGCTTGATTTTCTCAATCTTATGTCTGGTCCTCTGATGTAGTCCTTGTAAATAATTTGTTGGCCTTTAGAATTTCTAAGGTTACTTATTTGGACCAAAATTGTGATAACTCTAAATAAGTCTCATAATATTGAGCAACAGTACGATCACCTTGTGTGAGTTGTAGAGATCCCAACCCCATCTCTTCATGAGCAGAGTGTGGTACATACTTCAATTCAAAAAGTTATTTGAACTCAAGCGAAGAAAACATATACTCTAGAAGTTCTCTCTAGATCTCTTCCCACCACAACACTGATTCTCCTTCAAAATAGTGGAATGCAATATCCATCTTAAACTTAATGACTATCTAGATGATCAAAAATTTCGCTCCCATCGGAATAAAGTCAATAGAATCGAGCCTCGACTAGACATACCAAAATATGAAAATACCTTAAACTAGGACATCTACCCATCTATAACTCATAAGGCGTCTTAATTATTGCTTTAAATGGTACTATGTTCAAGATATAAATTGTTTTCTTCAATGCCTCACCCCAAAAGAGTTTGGGAGTGTAGAGAACGATGTCATACTTCTCATAGTTTCTATCTGCAATATCATTCATGATAGATTTACCCGACATTATGTATTGGAGAACGACTCCATATTTCTCGAGGTATTTGCCAAAAGGCCCTAGCGTTGCTCACCTAATCCATCATTTTTACCGTAGTATTCATCACCATGATTTGATCGAACAATCTTAATGCATTGAAGTTCAACCTCAACCTTAAAAATAGCCACAACCTATAACTTCTCATGACTTAAATAAAGGTAACCATATAGACTATAATGACTTATGAATGATACAAACTAATGTTGATATTCCAAGAACCCGTAGGAAATGGTCCAAAATCTCTGAAGTTTGGTATGTACCTTTCGTGTTTTTTTTCTCCTTGATGCAATTGACACAATGATAAAAATCGAAAAATTAAGGGTTTCTATAATTTCATCTGATACTAAATATTTCATTCTCGATTTTACGATCTAGCCTAATCATTTATGTCATAAAACAATAGAATTGTCATTCATCAATTTACGTTTGACACTAAATGAACCAACATGCAAGATTCATTATATGAATGGATAATATCGAGCATATAAAGATTATCCAGAATAGATAAAGTATCAGTTCCAATCATAGCCGAATGAAATGAAACGGTGAACTTAAGGTCTCCAAATGAGCGAGAAAATCCTAATTTGTCCAATGTAGAAATGCAAATCAAGTTTCATATAAAAGAAAGTGCAACAAAAACACCCTTAAAATCTAAAAATTGACTATGAGAAGCCTGAATTTTTCAATCAATTCCACTTCTAGCCTTTTAACATTGCCTAGATAGATATATGCTTCGGTATCAATCATCGTTCAGTAATGGAGATAACTCTACATAGAAATACTTACGTCAGTTGTAACACCAGAATCAACCCAAAAAGTATGACTTAGTACAAAAGCTAAATTAATCTAAGAACAAACCAAAGTGAGAGTCAAACCTTTATTCGCACGCCAAGTATGATACCTCATGCAAGATTTCTTCATATGACCAATCTTGTGACAAAAGAAACATTTTTGAACCTTAACCTAATTTGAAGTTTGTTTCTTTTGCACATAACAATTTCATATCCTTTCTTCATTTTTTCGATTTTGCACCTTGAGGTGGTAGCTACAAAAGTATTATGTGTTTTTTCCTACCTCAACCTCTATTCCTCTTGCACATAGTAGGAAATAAGCTCATTAAGTGTCCATTTGTCTTTTTAACATCTATATACCTTAAAATGATCAAAACCATTACGTCTTTCGAGAACTAAAGTCCATGTGCCTTTAACTTAGATATATTATTTGACATTTTCATAATATACTCGTGAATATTCTCATTTTTTATACCTTATGCAGACAATTTCCATTAAAAGCATGATTGTTTCCGCTTTGTCATTTTTTCAAAGCATTTTTCCAAGGCTTTGAGATATTCCTTAGCCTATGTCACCTCATTGGGTACAAACCCCTTAAAATTGGAGGAATAAAATGTTTGATGATCATCAAACACATGTTGTTTGAAGTGTCTAGCGTTCGAGTTTGTTATACGATCCTGAACAGAATTCGATTTCACTATTGTTGGGTGAACCTCCCTAATCTTAAGGTCGTAAACCCATCAAAGCAAACATGATTAGTAAATGCTCCTTCCATTCTGCAAAGCTCGATCCATTCGACATAAATATAGTTTATGTTAGATATACATTCATTAAAACTTTAATTGAATGGTAACACAATATCTAATCTCATTACAGGACATCTACGAAATATCAAAATTTATTCTTTAGACATTAGCTTTTGTTAAGGAAACTGCATTTTAGCATCTCTCATATTAGGAAGCTCATGAAGAAAGGAAACATGCCTTATTCCAATCGTATTGTCTAAGGAAAGCTCCAGAACTTTCCCCTTGCAATAATTGTGAGATCTTCTGCAATCACGACAATTTACTCCCATCTTTCCTTTTTCCTTTGTACATTAATTAGTTTCCTTTCTATTCTTATTTCCATATTATAGTTTTCTTTGTATTATCTATATAATGCATCTCGTATAGTCATTGTATAATACAAGAGAAGAATTCCTTCTCATATCTTGGTTCAATTCTACTCTATTTTCAATCATTATCTCTTATTATTCTTTATTATATTCTTCTAGAAATCTATATGGTATCAGAGCTGAAGTGATTCAGCCGTTCTCAGTCTTCCGCAAATTTTTTCAATTGTTTCGACGCCAGATTATTCTTCTCTGGCGGACAATCATGGAAGGATTAAATCAGAAGGTCATTCCCATTGTGCTCACCGGTGACAATTACACTGTCTGGTCCAGCCTCGTAAAAACTGCTATCAGTAGTCGAGGGTTGTGGAGTCATGTCGCTGGTATGCCGTTGACGAAGGAGAAGTCGAGTTCTGACGAAAAATCTGAAAAATGGTATCAAGAGGATCAAACCGTTCTCTCCATAATTCAGAGCTCTCTAGAGCAGTCAATTCTAATCCCATATCACAAAGCAACTACGACAAAGGATCTGTGGAACACACTTGAACGTGTGTATGGCAACCGCTCCAATCTCAGTCGAATCTTTGAGATTCAAAAGCAACTCAGATCTGTCCAGCAGGAGGAAACATCGCCAAAAACTTTGTTTGGTACTCTGCAAGCATTGTGGACAGAATTAGACGAGCTTCGTCCAACAACAGTGGATCCACAAGAGATTGCGGCTCGAAAGGACCAAGACAGAGTCTTCACTCTCCTCTCTGCACTCAATGGTTCTTACAACGACCTCATTCATCACAAATGATGAGCCGATCTCCAATCGAAGCTGCAAATGATGAGCCGATCTCCGTCGTCGATGTTATCTCAAACCCAGCCATACCGACAGTTCCAACGGAGTTCCCTCCCTCCTCAACATGTGCTCCTAAAACTGTGCTTCCTGCCCTAGCTGCAGACTCATCCGAACACCTCACTTCGGACCCCACTGGTATGGCTGATGATGACACGTAATTCGTTGTAGTTTTTATATCATTCTTAGGTCTAGTTTTGAGTAGATTACTTAGATATCATTCATTTATCGAGTTTATTCGAAGACTTTATCTACCTTTCGTGTTTTGCATAGGAAACGAAGACATGAGGAGAAACACGAGAGATTATGGCAATCTGACCCCGAAAACGTAGTTGAGTGACAAGGTTCAACCTGTGTAAGGCCATGGACTGAAAGTGAACACTCAAACACCGAGCGAAAGGAGCGGAAACAACATTTCAAGACATGCCCGCTCGGGCACTGGAAGTGTACACGATCAGGCTAATTGCTGCCAATTACCCCCGTAGCTTTGCACGACTCGGGCACTCAAGGAACACGACCAAGATGGAGTGCCCGCTCGGGTGGAATTGGAGTGCCCGCTCGGGCTAATTGATGTCAAGAAATCACCGTAGGTTTGCACGACTCGGGCTCAAGAATCACACGATCGGGCATGGTGCCCGATCGGGCTAAAAGGAGAGCACACGGTCGGGCAAGTGGCCTGCACGAGCGGGTAGAGGACATGCCCGCTCGGGTCCTTGTTTCTCTCAACTAATTCCTAAGTTTTGGAACGACCAAATTAAGGGGAAATCAGATCTGAAAAAAAGGTTTTTCAAACCAGATTGGATCAGAGAACATT
>CM071876.1:3026331-3059559 GCA_036759665.1 Gynandropsis gynandra
TGCGTGGGTACAAGTCATAACGTGGAGGAATGGGCACCGGGTGTGGACTATTACACATGGGTCACTTCAAAACATTTTCAGGTCGGTGATTCTCTCATCTTCCACTACAACAAGGAGTTCCATGACGTTACCCAACTCTCCACTCCCTTAGCTTTTGAGTTCTGCGATCTGTCTTCCGCTCTAGTGAGGTGCAAAACCGGTTATGATGTTGTCAACCTTACACGTCCTGGTCGTTATTTCTTTGTGTGCAGAGCTCCTGGTCATTGTGAATCCGGACAAGGGTTTGAAATCTATGTCGCATCGCCATTTCCTCCCGATGTGTTCGTTCCGAGCAAGCAACCTCCTCCATCACCCTCCACGGTTTCACCCGCAGCCAATGCTCCTCTCGGGACGCTCCCTCCTCTTCGTAATCATGCATCCACTTCTCCATTCTCTTGGATTCTTGCCACCATCTCCCTCTTCCTTGCTTTGTTAGCACATTGAGTCTGTATCTTTGCGTTTCTTCAGTCCTCTCCTTTGTTTTTCATCAATCTCTTTTGCAATTTTGCAGAAGAAACCCAAATATTTAATAAAAGAATTGTTGCTTTCAGTTTGATAATTTTTTTGTATCCACCTCAAGTTCATATCAATCACACGTGTTGAATTGAACCAATGGAATACTGCCACCAAAATATGACCAACTCACATTATTTTTATAAACGCACAAAATTAAAGAAAATAGAATAAACTGTTCCCTTCTACAACAGAGGGAGTACTGCAATTTTAAATGAATCTGTTGATGTAAATTACATTGGACATCCATCACAAAAAAAAAAATTAAAATATAACATGATTTACCTTGTAAATGCTTAAATGTGATTCACATATTCATGTATTGGTAAGCATATTAAATATTTATTTCGTATAATGTTAATGTCAGTGTGTGCTACATTTCATGTTTATAGTTTATAATCATTCATTTGATATTAAATGATCAAGCGTCAAGAAATTTGGTTTTATAAGTTTTTATTGACTTATGTTCTTATAACATCTTAAATTCTATTGAATTATGGTTATAAATATTTATGTAAATGTTTATGTCCATTTATGACCATTATTATGATATAGGGCAAAAAGGTAGGGTTGCAAATTGCGGAGAGTGAGAGATAATAATTTTGAGTGTGATCTTAAGAATAGTTGCAAAATCAATTGCGACAGAAGCCATAAAGGAGTGCCATAAATAATTTTTTAAAGAGAAATACTTATATATATAAAATTTTAATTTATGTATTAAGGAATTAATTTTACTGAATACTATATTAAAATGGAGGTGGGTGTAGTAATTAGATCTAAACAAATTCAATCCGATCTAAAATTCGATGAACATAAACTCACTAAAAGGGAGGGCCTTTTGACCTCTTCGAGCAACAAATCAAAGTCTACTCATCGGGAAAAAGAATAAGAAGCAATAGTTTACCACACAAACGAATATTATAACAACTAACGGTCGATGTAAAAATTTCAATGAAACATCGTATGTTTTTCAGACATAGCCGCTTGTTCCACTTCTGTATGCTTCCACATAGATTTACAATGCTCTGAGTGCTAGTCTTTGCCTCATCCTCTGGTTTGCCACGATCTTCGGTTCACTTTGGTTGCAAGCTTTGAAAATCTCCAACATCTCCCTCCCACACTGAATCTTCTATTTCCTTTTCTTCTACTTTCCAACAACCGTTTGTCTATCCCTCTCGCCTCTTTGTATTAAAGGTAGCTCTAAAACGTTATCTCTTCCTCTCCCTAATGAAACAATTATTTTATTTGTTTCTATAACTTATTTGCTTTTTATAAAAGAGAAGGAGGATATCAAATGAGGCAAAATCAACGGAAAATAGATGGTAACCAATAAAAACAATGAATGCTTCTCTAAATTAATAAGAAAAAGAGATGTAGCATGTGAATTCATAAGTAATGATTTAACGATAACAATTAAATCTATATATAAAAGGAGGATAAAATGGCGCATTCTCCTTGCGCCACCTCAGCAACATTTAATTTGTCATCTAACTTCTTCCTTTTCTGGGTTGGGATCATCCTGTAACAAATGTACCCAAACACCCTCAAATGTCCAACAGATGGTTTGTGTCCACTCCAAGCCTCTAGGGGGGGGTCTTATCCTTCAAAGCCCTTGTAGGCAGCCGGTTTTGAATATATGCTGAGGTGAAAACTCCCTCTGCCCAAAATTTGTTAGGCATATTCTTGTCCTTCAGCATACTTCGAGTCATTTCCATTAGGGTCCGGTTTCTCCGTTGTGCAACCCCGTTTTGTTGTGGCGTGTAGGCCACACTTAGTTTCCTGACTATCCCCCTTTCGGCCAAAAAATTCGAGGACTCCTTCGAGTTAAACTCCATCCCTCGGTCAGACCTTAGTTTCTTGACTTTCTTCTCAGTTTGTTTTCAACTTGTACCACAAACTTTCTGAAAATCCCGAGCACATCAGACTTAAATCTTAGAAAATACACCCACGTCATATGGGAGTAGTCATCCGTGAAGGTGAGTAGATAGACACTCCCATCTAACGATGGTGTACTCATCGGTCCACATAGGTCAGTGTGGATCAACCCCAATATACTCTCCGCCTTATACTCTGATGTCTTCGGAAATTCCAGCCTGTGTTGCTTGCCCTTAACCCAGGCTCACACACCTCTTTCACTAAGGGCACCTGCGGTAGCCCCTTCACCAAATCACCTCGTTGTAACTTTTCCAGGTTATGTAACCCGGCATGACCCAGTCTCTTGTGTCATAACTCAGACACACCCATCTTCTCCTGAGTCACTCTAGCCTCCTCCTTCACTATCCTCCATTTCAGAGGATAGGCCTTTCTAACCATAGGCACCTCCACAACTTTGTTTCCAACACCATCCCGAATCAAGCACTTATTTTCCATGAATACTACCTCGTACCCATTCCTAACCATTTGCGGCACACTAAGCAAATTAAAATCCAACCCCGGTACTAAGAATACGTCTTTAATCACTTTAACACCCTTCTTAGTTTGAACATGAATGTTACCTTTCCCGGCAGTGGTTAGAACTCCTCCATTTCCAACCTTTATAGGTACTCTAAAGTACCTATCTAGCATTGTGAAATAACTTGCGTGCTTAGCCATATGATTTGTAGCCCCACTGTCTACCAACCATACGTCGTCCTCAAAAATTTCATGAGTAACGTGTGCCGTTGTGAACAACATGTTTTCTTCCTCATCCTCTTGTTGATTTATTTGCGCCTGATTCTGTGCTGGTCGTTTATTTTTGCAATCTCGTGAGAAATGACCTATTTCCGCACACGTATAGCACTCCTTCTTAGACTTGTTTTGTTGTTTGCTTTGTTCTCCTTGATGTTGCTTGTTTCTAAAGAAACACTGGCTTTCATTGTGGTTGTCCTTCTTGCATATGCTGCAGTAGCTCTTCCCCTTAGGTTTAAAACCGCCTTTCCCATAGGATTTCTTGCTAGACTCAGATCTGCCTTGGCTGACCTTAAGTCCCTTAAACTTGGCCTGAAACGCCCCTTCCAAGCCTCCACCGTGTCTGTCTTCAAGTCTCGCTTCTTGAGACTGAAGAGAAATAACCAACTCTCCCACCGTGAGTGTGGTGAGATCCTTGGTTTGTTCAATGACCCCAACATAAGGATCAAAGCGCTCCTGCAGCGAGCATAATATTTTAGACACCAACGTGTCCTCCTTCATATCATCTCCATACGCCCTCATCTCATTTGCTAGCTCAGTCACTTTGTTTGCAAAGTCCTTTATGGTTTCCTTATCTCCTTGTCTTAAGGTCTAATAGTTGGCTCTTAAGCGCTGGAGCTTGATCATAGCCGTTTTTGGGTCCCCTTGGAACCTCTCCTTGAGAAGGTCCCAAGCATCCTTTGATGTCTCGCACACGGATATGTGCGCGGAAAAAATTTCCTCCGACACTGCACTGAACAAAAGTTGCAGCGCAGTCTGATCTTTAGCTTCTAGTTCTTCCCACGCTAGGATAGCTTTCTGCACCTCCTCACCCATGGGAACACCCCCAGTAGTGGGTTTTTGCGGTAGTCCTTCTGTGACTACTTTCCAGAGCTGCTTCGACCGTAGCAGCGCCTTCATCTTAATGAGCCATAAGTTATAGCTCTTACCGTCGAAAATAGGGATTTGTGGTGTGTTCTGCATGTCTTAGATTGTTGCTTGTGTTGTGTGACTTTGTGCTGGTTCTTGTGCTTGTTTCGTGCTTAGTGCTCCCTCTCGGCCTTTAGATCCGAAGGGCTCTGATACCAATTGTAGTTCCAATACTTAGTAGCTCATGAATAAAATGTTGAAGTCATGAGCTAGACATTCATCTTCTTCTTAGAATTGTGCAAACTTAAAATAAAAATGATGAATAGAGTAGGTTTGATCAGAATTTGTGTTTGTTCACTCTGCCTTACGTGTTTCTCTCAATGTTTAGGTAAATGAAATTTTCTGAAAATGATACTTAATTCATCCGATTGTTTTTCATACATATATATGGGTTCTAAATTTGTTGTGCAAAACCGTAAATGGTTGCAACAACCTCTGACACAAAAACATCCCATGTGATACTGATTTTATTCTTTCGTTATGCATTTCATTCCCCCGTTTTGCATTTTTCCTTGTCTTTGTCGTGTTAACCACGGGCTTTCTTGTGCATGGGCTTCAACCCGGTTTTGTGGGCTTCGTCTTCGTGGGCTGTGCTGAGAGTGTCTTGGGCTGGTGTACTCGTGGGCTTCAGCTGAAAACCGCGGCCCACCTCTGATGCTTCAAGCTTCCCCGACACGCCTCTAGGTTCTCCAGAACCTTCAGTTTGCCTTCTCTCCCGACACGCCACTTCAGTCGCCCTGTCGCACCTGAGCCTGCCAGCTCCTTCAAACTCTCATTGTAGGTTGCGTGGGTACAAGTCATAACGTGGAGGAATGGGCGCCGGGTGTGGACTATTACACATGGGTCACTTCAAAACATTTTCAGGTCGGTGATTCTCTCATCTTCCACTACAACAAGGAGTTCCATGACGTTACCCAAGTCTCCACTCCCTTAGCTTTTGAGTTCTGCGATCTGTCTTCCGCTCTAGTGAGGTACAAAACCGGTTACGATGTTGTCAACCTTACACGTCCTGGTCGTTATTTCTTTGTGTGCGGAGCTCCTGGTCATTGTGAATCCGGACAAGGGTTTGAAATCTATGTCGCATCGCCATTTCCTCCCGATGTTGTCGTTCCGAGCAAGCAACCTCGTGTTGTGAATCCTCCATCTCCATCACCCTCCACGGTTTCACCCGCAGCGAATGCTCCTCTCGGGACGTTTCCTCCTCTTCGTAATCATGCATCCACATCTCCATTGTCTTGGATTCTTGCCACCATCTCCTTCTTCCTTGCTTTGTTAGCACATCGAGTCTGTATCTTTGCGTTTCTTCAGTCCTCTCCTTTGTTTCTCATCAATCTCTTTTGCAATTTTGCAGAAGAAACCCAAATATTTAATAAAAGAATTGTTGCTTTTAGTTTGATAATTTTTTTGTATCCACCTCAAGTTCATATCAATCACACGTGTTGAATTGAACCAATAGAATACTGCCACCAAAATGTGACCAACTCACATTATTTTTATAAACGCACAAAATTAAAGAAAATAGAATAAATTGTTCCCTTCTGCAACAGAGGGAGTGCAACAGAGGGAGTACTGCAATTTTAAATGAATCTGTTGATGTAAATTACATTGGACATCCATCACAAAAAAAAAATAAAATATAAGATGATTCACCTTGTAAATGCTTAAATGTGATTCACATGTTCATGTATTTGTAAGCATATTAAATATTTATTTAGTATAATGTTAATGTCAGTGTGTGCTACATTTCATGTTTATAGTTTATAATCATTCATTTGTAAAAGAAACAAAAAAAAAGATATTAAATGGTCAAACGTCAAGAAATTTGGTTTTATAAGTTTTTATTGACTTATGTTCTTATAACATCTTAAATTCTGTTGAATTACGGTTATAAATGTTTATGTAAATGTTTATGTCCATTTATGACCATTATTATGATATAGGGCAAAAAGGTAGGGTTGCAAATTGCGGAGAGTGAGAGATAACAATTTTGAGTGTGATCTCAAGAATAGTTGCAAAATCAATTGCGACATAAACCATAAACGAGTGCCATAAATAATTTTTTGAAGAGAAATAATTATATATATAAAATTTTAATTTCGAAGAACATAAACTCACTAAAAAGGGAGGGCATATGGCCTCTTCGAGCAACAAATCAAAGTCTACTCATCGGAAAAAAGAATAAGAAGCAATAGTTTACCACACAGACGAACATTATAACAACTAACGATCGATGTAAAAATTCCGATGAAACATCGCATGTTTTTCAGACAGAGCCGCATGTTCCGCTTCTGTATGCTCCCACATAGATTTACAATGCTCTTATTGTTAGTCGTTGCCTCATCCTCTGGTTTGCGACGATCACTTTGGTTGCAAGCTTTGAAAATCTCCAACATCTCCCTGCCACACTGAATCTTCTATTTCCTTTTCTCTTACTTTTCAACAACCGTTTGTCTATCCCTCTCGCCTCTTTGTATTAAACGTTATCTCTTCCTTTCCCTAATGAAACAATTATTTTATTTGTTTCTATAACTTATTTTCTTTTTATAAAAGAGAAGGAGGATACCAAATAAAACAAAATAACGGAAAATAGATGGTAACCAATAAAAACAATGAATGATTCTCTAAATTAATAAGAAAAATAGATGTAGCATGTGAATTCATAAGTAATTTTTTAACGATGACAATTATATCTATATATAAAAAGGAGGATAAAATGGTGGATTCTCCTTACGCCATCTCAGCAAAATTTAATTTTTCTTTTATTTTCTATTCTAATTTATAATTTAATTTTACTCTCCACTACAAATTCTTTATAGCCAATTTTTTTTTTATATCTCTTTGATTATTTCAAATAATATAATAAAAAACGTGGATATAAAAAATATATTCAATATATATATATATATTAAATAAGTATCCTATTTTATTTTTTTTAATAATACAACTAAGACAAAGAATTAAAACATGAAATAATAATAATACGAATTATATATATAAAATTTCTTGCAAAATGAGGCTTTTGGTAAAGCCACCTCAACAAGACTTTAATTTATGTTTAAAATTATAATATATTTAAATTCAATTGAAATCAAATAAAATTTTATCTTTAAAAATCGATTAATCTTAAAACAAATTATTTTTAAAACATTACACTATATTATTTACAATAAAAATAATTAAATATTATGAATAAAATACAATTAAGTTAATAATACTTATATAAATATTATGAAAAAAAATATTGTTTCATTTTCTCATGCTGCTAAACGGCGGAATATCAGAAATACCCTTATAGGGCTAAAACGTTTCAAAAATACCCTTCTCTAAAATAATTATTAAATCGGAGAAAACTGAGGGGCGTGGGTCGGTTGAGTCTCAGTGAGTCGGTTGAGTGTCGCAGAGTGTCTGAGGGTCGTTTGAGTCGCATGGGTCGCACGGGTCGCACGGGTTGGCTGAATCGCATGGGTCGCACGGGTCGGTTGAGTCGCATGGATCGCACGAGTCAGTTTAGTCGCATGGATCACTTAAGTCGGTAGAAGTATAATGTATTCGTAATTGGTCATTTTGCAGATGGCACCAAAACCGAAGTTTGTGTATGAATTCAAGTACATGGACATAATGCCAAAGATCACCACCAAGTGTTATCCTCACAAGACAATAACGACGCTAAGAGGAATCTTAGATGAACACGAGTGCATTACTTCGAGAAGGAGTCACAATTTAGGCATTTATTCCATTTAAATGTGACTCCACATTAACGAAGGTTCAAATGTCTATCCTACTAAATCACTTTGTGATTATATGGGACAAGACGGAGTTGTGGTTCGTCATAAACGGCATTTCCATCCGGTACTCTACAGTGGAGCACGCACTAATTTCTGGATTGAAATGTGGACCATATCCCAAAGGATGGGAGTCCATAATGGGTGTCGCATTCAAGCTGAAGAATTTCGACCGTGGAAAGATGACCCCCGAACAAGTCAGTGAAAAGCTTGTGAAGGCGAAGAATTCCGACGACCGGAAGGGGTTGGCAACTTTGATATTGTTGGCGCAAGTTATGGCTCACAAGCCGTCAGCAGAAAACTCTATCAGCCATGATCTCATTAACATGGTTGATGACTTGGAATTTTGTGAAGGCTTTCCATGGGGTCGTTACACATTCGAGAAGATTGTGGATACTTTCCGCAAGCACTTTAACGGGGAATCACCGAAACCAAAATGGTAATGTGGCAGTTTCATGATCCCACTAATGGTAAGTTGTATATATTATTCGAATAACTTGAATGTTTTCGTACTTTTTGCATTCTTATCATTTTGTTTTAATGTTTCAGTTACTTCCATTCGAAACCATCCTTAGTTTTGGCGGAAAGGGATGGTATGTTGAGGTTGTGGATGCGCATCGATCATGCCCAAGAATGTGCAAGAAGATGGTTAAATCCAATTTTAACCCGAAGTATGTAGATGCGATAAGGCAGATTGAAGAATCTAAGGTAACAATTACACAAGGGTCACAAGGGAAACAAGGGTCACAGAGGGTAATAATGGTTATTTTTTGTTTTTAGGATATTCTAAGTATTCTTCGTGTTGAACACGAAAAGGAAGCTTTACTTTTTGATCTGGAGGATTACGAAGGATGTGATGATCCCGATGTTCAGATATGGATGAAACATCTTCGTAGAAATTTGAAGGGTATTTTTTGGGAGGATATCCGTAAGCAAGAACTTCTGCCACGAAAAGCGGCTCTTGCTGATAAAAAAAAAGGAAAGAAAAGGGGAAAGATAAGAGGACTAAGGGGACTAAGAGGAAGGAGAGCGTGAGTGAAAAATAATAGAGGTCCAAGATGATGCTGATGCTGATGCTGCAGTCCCTCTGACACTGGAGAAGAAATTAATAGGGGAAATAAGGAAGTCGGAGAAGAGAATCATCAATGCCGTAAGAGACCTTCTAAGGGATGTCGGGATTCATATGCCTAATCCAAAATCAAAGGCTTCCGAGAAAGTTGCAATCACCGAAAACCAATCTTCTGACACTGTTAGTGATTTTGGTTTTCAATTCTTTCGACGTCCAAATCCAATGTCAAGAAAAGAGCCAAGCGGAGATGGCTCAGAAGAGGATTTGGCAAACATTGCTCCTGATGGAGTTCCACCAAGTAAGTAATATTTAGTGAAAAGGTCATTTGAGTGTCAATTTCCATCGAGAGTCGGCATGGGTCGCAAGAATCGGATCGGTTGCAGGGACATATAAGTCGTAGGGTCGCATAAGTCGCAGGGTCGTTAGAGTCGCATGGGGCGCATGGGTTTCATATGTCGCATGGGTCACTGGGTCGCTAAAGTCGAATGGGTTGCATGGGTCGCATGTGTTACATAATTAATGTAACGAACGATGAGTCTAATGAATGAAGTAATTTTATGCAGATGCTCGAGTGGGTCCTGTCGAAGAGGTGCACACTAAAGATACTTTAGTGGGTCCTGTCTATGACGTCGCCAACGAGGTTCCTGCCAAGGATACTCCAGCAGTGGGTCTTGTCCAAGAGGTCATCGCTATTGTCGAAGTATCACCACGTAAGTACGGTCATTTGAGGTCGCATAGGTCGCATGGTTGCATAGGTCGCATTGGTCACATGGGTCGCATAGGTCGCACGGGTCGCATTGGTCGCATGGGTTGCATTGGTCGCCATATGTTTAATGAAGTAAATTTTATGCAGGTGTTGGACCTTTATCGAAGGAGTCTGCGCCATATGTTGAACCTCCACCGGTGAAAAGAGCAAGAACCGAAAAAAAGGTGGTTCAAGAAGCTGAAGGGGAATGAGAGTCTGTGTGGGAGTGCAAAGGATTAGTAAAGGGCGAGGAGATAACCTGATTGCCTTCGTTCGTTGACGGTAGCGGAAAAAATTTTACTAATCTATATTTTTTCCTGAAGACACATCGACATGAGCAGTGGTAGAAATCAAAGCTAGATATTCCCCGGGGGCCAAAGTTTTGGTAAACTATATTAAAGCCCAACGAATGGTTTGAAGATGATGTAAGTTTTTTTAAACCCTTAGTCTCACAGGGTTTTTGTCATATGTATTCATGTGTGTTAATTTTTTTTTGCAGCAATTGGATGAGGTGTTGATGTTGTTGTCTTCTCGCTCGGCATTGAATCCCAGCGCAAATCAGAATTATTACGTTTGTCCTGTTGTTTTCATGCAGACGCTCTCGATGTGGATGTACGATGATATGGAAACTTTGCTGGAAATGCTTAGTGATTTTTTGAATGCCATGTATCCATTCAGAAGTACGAAGACACCAATTAGTGATTATGAAGTTTTTGTCTCGGTTCTAAACATTCCATCAGAGGAAATTCGATGGGTAGGATGTCATTGGGTAGCCATTAAAGCGGATTTCAAAACCCGATGCATCACAGTATAGGACTGCCAAATGAGGCTTAAAAAACGCATATCGATCCGGTGATTGAGAAGATAAGAAAAGTTGTCCCCAAGATGCTCATTCTCGGAGGGTTTCCTTCTTTGGCTTCTGGAGAAGATGAATGGAAGTATAAGTATTATGAAGGTCTGCCACAGAACCAAAGCGAAAATGACTGTGGTGTTTTCTCCTACAAATTCATAGAAGCCTCGTTAATTAGAATGAGGAATGTGTTTCACTTAATTTGCGACGACAATGATGTATCTGCACTACATAAGGTCTTGGTAATTGAAGAACTCAGACATCAAGTTGTATCCGCGTTACCTAAGGTCACGATTGGAGGTCAACTTGGAGAAGGCGTTAAGTCACACACGACTCTCCTTGCGGGGGAGGGCTCTGATGTGTCTCTAAAGTCGGCAAATTTGACCTTTTTTCTTTCCTTTTTTTTCTTCAACTTATTTTTGCCTTTTTTTTCTTCAGTTTTTTTCTTGCCTTTTTTTCTTGAACTTCTTTTTACCTTTTTTTAACCGTTGTGACCTTTGAGACCTTATGTAACCTTATGTAACTTTGGTGACCTTATGTAATCAATATTTAAACGTTGAAAATGTCTTATTTTGCATCTATTGTTCGTAAGATTATGACCCATCCGACTCATGCGACCCAATATGACCTGTTATGTGACGCTCAATCGGATTAAATTAGAATTAGGTTTAAACGGGAACCCATCTGACACATGCGACCACATATGACCCTTTTAGGACTCATGCGACCACACATGACCCATGTAAAACTCATGCGACCACATATAACTTTTGTACAACTCATGCAACCACATATGACCCTTGTACGACTCATGCAACCCAATATGACCACATATGATCCATGGACGACTCATGCGACCTATGCGACATACGACTTTTCGTTTTGCTGTCAGACTCATGTCTTCCGACCCATGTGAACCTTCCGACCCATGTGACCCTTCCGACCCATGTGACCCTTCCGACCCATGTGACTTGTTGTTTTGCAGTCAGAATCCTTTCTTCCGACCCACATGACTTGTCGTTTTGCTGTCAGACTCCTGTCTTCCGACCCATGTGACCCTTCGACCCATGTATATAAGTTAACGTCTACGTCTCTTCTCTTAGTATGTTTATCTAACCCATATTTCTGTGAATTTTTTTTTACCTTTGTGACCTGCGTGCCACAGTCACCATTGTCGACGTAGGGCATCATGTTGTCTATGTGTTACTCAAGGTCTTGGTAATCGGTGGACTCAGGCTCTATGCTATCACGAACGAGTTGCGGGGGTGACTTAGGTGACGGTGTTGGGTCACTCTTCAAATGTGACTGGAAGACGAAGTACATGGCAGGATATCACTTAGGTGACAGTGTTGGGTCACTCTTGGGTCACTCTCGGCTAATGAAATATCTCTCCGGTGGTAATAGAATGCGTGCAGAGTCTTTGATTGACGTTGTAAATGTATTGTTTTGATTTAGAATCTTTGATCGACCCTTGCGACCCATTGCGACCCTCAATGAACTATCTCTCCAGTGAAAATAGAATGTGTGCAAAGTCTTCGATTGACGTTGTAAATGTATTGTTTTAATTTAGAATCTTTTTAAATATATTGTCATTTTATCATTATACACTAGTAAATTCGTCGACCAAGCGACCCATGTCATTATCAATATATTTGCCATTATCAATAGGGATGCCGACAATTTCTTAAAACACTACTATCACTTTTGAAAAACAGGCATTGGTATATACAATTCAACTAGGGACACATGGGTCATAATCTATTTTAACTGTTCATTGACGTTGTAGATGTATTGTTTTGATTGGTTTTTGTCATTTTATCATCATAAACCCGTAAATTAGTTAAGTTCGCATATATTCATCAATATATGCGACCATGCGACCCATGCGACCCATGCGATCCATGCAACCCTCATTTGACATTAATTAGTTTGACGTTGTAAATGTATTTTTTTATTGGATTTTGTCATTTTATCATCATAAACCCGTAAGTTCGTCGAGTTCGCATCTATTCATCAATATATGCGACCCATGCGACCCTCATTTGGTATTAATTAGTTTGACGTTGTAAATATATTTTTTTTATTGGTTTTTGTCATTTTATCATTATAAACTAGTATATTCGTCGATTTCGCATCTATTCATCCATATATGCGACCAAGCGACCCATGCCATTATCAATATGCTATTATCAATATATTTGAGTTGTATATGTCTAATTATAATATAAATAATATCGACATTTGAACAAAATGTTAAATGTATTGTTTAATCATCCGACGAGTTCTTAAAACACTACTATCACTTTTTAAACACAGGCATTGGTTATACACAACTCAACTAGGTACACATGGGCTATAATCTGTTTTAACCGTTGATTGACGTTGTAGATGTATTGTTTTGAATTGGTTTTTGTCATTTTATCATCATAAACCCGTAAATTAGTCGAGTTCGCCTCTATTCATCAATATATGCGACCATGCGACCCATGCGACCCTCATTTGACATTAATTAGTTTGACGTTGTAAATGTATTGTTTTGATTGGTTTTTGTCATTTTATCATCATAAACCCGTAAATTCGTCGAGTTCGCATCTATTCATCAATATATGCGACCCATGCGACCCTCATTTGACCTTAATTAGTTTGACGTTGTAAATGTATTGTTTTGATTGGTTTTTGGCATTTTATCATTATAAACCTGTAAATTCGTTGAGTTCGCATCTATTCATCCATATATTCGACCAAGCGACCCATGCGCCCCATGCGACCCTCATTTGGCATTAATTAGTTTGACGTTGTAAATATATAGTTTTGATTGGTTTTTGGCATTTTATCATTATAAACCTGTAAATTCGTCGATTTCGCAGATATGCGACCCATGCCACCCTCAATTTTGATTGGTTTTTGACATTTTATCATTTTCACCAAAATTCCCGCCGAACTATTCACCAAAATTTGAAAAAACATTTCGAATTCCATCTGACAGCGATTTGATGTCAGGGTCATGTCTTTTCGTATTCCAGCCATTTCCTTTTTTCTAATAACGACACACACTCTCTCTTTAACTCTCATCATCTTCCATCCATTTTTTGCCAAAAATGCAACATTTTGTAAAAGTAGGGTCGTCTTCTTCTGGTGAGAGAATTTTCACGGTACCAGTCACGCATTCAAATCTGGCGTAGATGCAGTGGTAAGTGAACTCAAACCGATTTATTCGATTCATCAAATCTGGCCGTATATGCATTAGTTTGGCGTTTTTGTAAATTTATTCGGATATCGCAGATATTTCCGATAGAGTTTGCAAGGTCGAATGGTCTTTGCGGTAGACGAAGTAAGGTTGATCTGATAACCAATTACATAGAAATTTGGGAGGCACATCTAAGGCCCGTGAAACGCGGTGGCGCTAGCATCACCAGGAGTTGGATAAAGTTTTGTCACGATAATGGCTTTAACGTGGGTTATACCCTCAAAGTCGAATTGGACACCGTTCTTGATGATGTACCTTGTCTACTGATTGCCCATATAATCATCATAGATTGAATTCTGTTGTATTTTGATTGATTTGAACCTCAATTGAACAACAAAATTCATGTTTTTATTTGGTTGGTTTTTTTACTATTATTCAATAGAATGTATTATTGTTAGTATCGATGTTTTTGTGGATTTACTATTATTGTAATAAAGGTCGCAGAGGGTCCAAGGGTCGCAGGGGATAAAGGGTCGCAGAGGTACAAGGGTCGAAAGGAGACAAGGGTCGAAGGGAGATAAGGGTCGCAGAGGGTCCAAGGGTCATAGGGGACAAAGGGTTGTAGAGGTACAAAGGTAGAAGGGAGATAAGGGTCGCACTGGTCCAAGTGGTCGCAGAGCTCCAAGTGGTCGCAAAGGTCCAAGTGGTCGCTGAGGTACAAGGGTCGAAGGGAGACAAGGGTCGGAAGGGGGAAAGGGTCGCACGTTCCAAAGGTCTAAAAAATGTTTACTCATTGATTATAGAAGATGTAATTTGGAACATTACTCTTTTTTTAACAGTTTATTTGTAACATAATTTTGGGAATGGATAATTCAACTTTTTACATTATAATTTTTTTAAAAATTATTCATATTATTTGTAAATTTTTTTAATAATAAAGCGTAAGGTTCGCAGGGGTCCAATGGTCGCAAAGGTACAAGGGTCGCACCATTTGTCCCTTGCGAACCTTTTACCCGTTCGACCCTTGACCCTGCGACCCTTTTACCCGTTCGTAGGGGTCCAATGGTCGCAGAGGTACAAGGGTCAAGTTGGATGGCTCCAAATTAACTAATGGATGGACAGATTCCTACAACGACCAAAACATTCGTATTGGGGATGTCGTACTTTTCCGTCACGAAGGTGACATGGTCTTTAACGTCACCAGAGCCACTCTTGATGAGAGGGTTTTCATTGTACCAGTCACTGATCCAAGGGTCGGAGGGACAAAGGTCGTGAGGGGCAAGGATCGCACGGGTCCAAGGGTCGCGAATGTACAATGCTCGTAGATACTTGAGTCAATTATTTGTAAATAACTTTATAAATTATTATTTTCAAAATTTATTCATATTGTTTGTAAATAATTTGTAAATAATAAATTATTTTGACTATATTGTTGGTATCGTTGTTTTTGTGGATTTAGTATTATTGTAACAAGAGTCATAGAGGGACAAGGGTCATAGGGGTTCAAGGGTCGCAGGGGTCCAAAGGTCACAGAGAGACAAGGGTCGCAGGGGTCCAAGGGTCGCAGAGGTACAAGGGTCGAAGGGAGATATGGGTCGCAGAGGTCTAAGTGGTCGAAGAGGTACAAAGGTCGCAGGGGTCCTAGGGTAGAAGAGGTCCCTCTGTGACACTTGTACCTCTGCGACCCTTTTACTCTTCGACCCTTGGACCCTTGCGACCCTTTTACCCTCTTCGAACCTAGGACCCCTGCGACCCTATCCTAAACCCTGCCACCCTTTGACCCCTTTGCGACCCCTTTACCCCTGCAACCCTTGGATCCCTGAGACTATGTGACCCAGTGTAACAGTTTTTCTGCGAAACCTGCTTAATTGCAAGCTTCTTTGTTGACAACAAACGATTTCATCCTAATGGCAGCGAATCTTATGCCGATTTCAAGCTATTCTCGCCGAATCTGTCGTGGTGTGGGAGAACAATTATTTTCACGCCACAGTAGAGAGAGAAATCGAAGTGCTATGGAGGAGAGAGAAAAATGATCGACAAAGATAATATGGAATGATCAATATTTTAAGGGTAGATTTGCAGTTGAAACTTTTTTTCAACGAAAGATATTTTTGAAACATTTTAGCCCTATAAAAATATTTTAAAAATTTTCAATACTAAACAGAGAATGAGAAAAAACACTTTTTCTTTAAAAAATATATAATTAAAATATTATATATTAAAAATTAGATTTGAAACATTCTTATACAATCATCTCACTTCCACGTGGCATCCAAATCAGCATTTTTCATTAAATTAAAAAATTATATTTTTATTAGTTATTCATGCGCTTTTATTTAATTCTAATTTGTAATACATCAAACATCGTTTATATAAACTGTTCGATTGTATTAACATTTCGATTGTTCGATTACACATCATATACCTTACTAAACATCATGGATGTTACACATCATTTACATTACACATCATCTACATTTATTACACATAATACACATTATTGTATTTACATTTCTTCTTCAGTAGATTCATCAATGGGCGAGTCTTCCTTCGATTGTTCATTGAATTCATCACCGTTTTCATCTTCAGCATCTTCCGGTTCAATGTCTTCATAATCGCATATGAGTTCTTCGTCTATGTCATTTCTCGCAAGAATCTCCTCGTGATCTGTATCAATTAAACGAATCGCCTGCGGATGATCGGGTTGCAACGGATCTTCTTTATCATCAGAGCTTATGATCCCTCGTGGCTTGATCTTTACTACAACCCACCACTCTTCTCTTCAACGTTTCAATGTTGTTGGATATTGCACGTAACATACTTGATCTATTGTGATGAATGGATCATACTTACCATATTGTCGTGCCGGATTGACGTCAATTCCTCCTCAATAGTTTTTTCGTATTCCACGTCCTACAGTTGGGTCGAACCATTGTCATTTAAAAAGCATCACCTTCAACCCAACGACACCGAGATATTCTACTTATATGATTTGGTGCAAAATGTCGTAGAAGTTATCACCCTCTATATCACTATTAACGCAAACGCCATAGTTGTATGTGCTTCTATGTTTTCTGTGTTCGTACGTGTGGAACGTGTAGCCGCGAGTAAACAAGATTGGCCAACACATGACATTTCGTATGGGACCATTAGTCAAATCTTTTAACCACGTAGGAAGTCTTTCATCAGAACATTTCACTTGTATGTATCATAAAAACAAATTAATAATTTTATGATAAATGCAATTAATTTTGATAGATAGGTACACAAGTACTTACGTAGTCTCTCAACCACGATCCATAATGTTGAACTTTCATGTATGTGAGTTCATTTGCATTTCGATGAGGATATGTACCAAGTACTTCTTCATCAAATATCTTGTATAATGAAAATATGTTAAATTTGAATATATATATATATATATATGTAAAAGATTGAAATTAATATGTACCAGTATCTTTCAACGGTAATAACTCTTGACAATTTAGTAGTATATATGTGTGGACGTGATCATACTCATCTAGTGTTAACCAATATTCCTCGGATTTACCTCATGTACGTCCAATTGGTGTAAACATTTCGAAAGGCTACATCCATCTAAATTGAACTGACCCACCGAGTATTGCCTCATCTGGTAAATGTATTGGCAAATGCTCCATGACATCGAAGAATTAAGACGGAAAAACTTTTTCCAATGCACATAATACTTCAGAGATATTGTTTTTCATTAATTCCAAGTCATCCCTTTTAAATTCTTCGAACATATATCTCTGAAAAATATGTTGATTCCGCATAACACATCATGAACATTTCGTGGTAAGAGCTCAGCAAATGCAATTGGAATGAGTCGCTGCATGAAAACTTGACAATCGTGACTTTTCAACCCGATCAGCCTCGAACTAACAATATTCACACACCGAGCAATGTTCAATGCAAATCCATCTGGAAATTTAACTTCCTCTTTTAACCACTTTAATAATATCGTTTTCTCCGGACTAGACAATCTGAATACCGGGACAGGTGACCTTCCATCTCTTAATTCCAACTCAGGTCATCGGCATATTGAATTCAAATCTTATTTTGATTGTATATTATCCTTGGTTTTACGTGAAGATGGGTTTTTAGGCCGAAATCTGCTTGCACCGCAAACTTGCATTCCAACAAGTCTTTATCATTTCCCCAAAACAACATGCAACTGTTTCTACAAACATCAATTTTCTCATGTGGGACTCCCAAATCTTTTAACACATTCTTTGTTTCGTAGTATGTCTAAGGAGCTTGATTATTTTCCGGTAAATATTCCCGCACTGTTTTGTAAAATGAATCCATGCAATTTTCAGCCACATTGTAGTCTGTTTTAATACTCATCAATCTTGAACATAAAGATAAACGAGACTGACCTTCGCGACAACCTTTATATATAAGTTGTTTCGCCGAATCCAATAGGTTGAAGAATCGACGTGCACCGATGTTCGGCATCTCTTCATGTATTTGTTCATTAACAGCTCTAGGAAAAACATCTGACACCATTTCCATATATGGATTGTTCGTTGATGGTTCATAAATAACTTCTTCATTTCGTTCTACTTGTGCATCTTGCACAATATCTTTAACACCGCAATTTTCATCGTGAAAAAACTAAATTTCGTAATTTTCAACGAAACCCACCTTATAAAGATGTTTGCAAACAATTTCTTGACTTCGATACTTCATGTTTTTTGCATCTTTTGCATGGACATAACATTGTCCCGCGTTCTTGACACAAAGGCTGCATCGATTCTAAACTCAAGAATTGCTCCAATCCGTGTAACAATTCTTGTGTAATCTTTTCGGTTATAGGATCTTTTCTTCTATACATCCACTCTCTCGATCTATATATATATATCGATTTAAAGAAGACGACATTTTTTTGAAAATATTTTTGTTATTGATGGTTTGATGCACTCTTTGGTATGATCTAAATAGTGAACATTCCAACGGACATCCGTTGGAAATTGCAACGGATGTCCGCTGGAGGTTCACGTGAATTTATTTGAACTGGTGAACCTCAAAATTAAAAATTTCAACGGTCATCCATTGCCAATTGTAACAGGCATCTGTTGCAAATGCCAACGGATGCCCATTGCAATTCTTTTCCTGGCTTCTAACGGGTCTTCCAACGAAAATTGCCAACGGATTATATCCGTTACAATCCGTTAAAAATCGCAACGAATTTCAATGGATATAGCAACGGAAAGTATCCGTTACAACTCCGTTGAAATTTGTAACGGATTGCAACGGATGTAGGCCCATTGAAAATATCAACAATTCCGTTACAATACGTTGCTAATTGCTTCCAACGGACGGATGCGTTGCCCCGTCCGTTGAAAACAACGAGTTTTTTTGTAGTGGGCCAGTGGGTCTACAACGAGGTACAGTGATGGGTTGACCAGGGTTCCAACGAGGTAATTCTTCTTCCATGAATTTGATCTTCTGGTTACTCGAATTCAGTTACGTTATCTGTTCATCGAGTTTTGTTTTGTTATCTAGATTCAAAGAAGATACATCAATGGGTTTGTTAAGGAATCTAAGATTAGGAAACCTCGATGCCTGATGATGAGGTGCTGAGAAAAATGATCGAGAGATTCTACTTGATGGGAATATGAAAAATTATTGGAATTCAGATGTACGTTTCATCTCTATCCATAATATGAAAAAAGTTTTACTCCTTTAACCTATTGTTCTAGGTTATCAATAAGTCATTTGGCTTTTATACCGTTGTCAAGAAAGCATAGAGGGCTATACTGGTATTTTGTATGTGACAGGATTGTTGCTTGATTCATGAGTCTCCATTCTTTCTTGAAGGCAAGATTGACTGTTTCATGCACAACCTCATCCACAGACTCGAGCAGCAGCACCGGTTTGGGTAATTACTCCAAAGGTGGGTTTCAAGTACAGACCTTTGTTGACGAGGCATTTTAAACCTCTCCTACATCATTATTTTCTTTTTTTTTTATTTGTTACTCATCAATCCCTAGCATTGTCGACATGTAATGGAATACAGGACAATACTATTGTTCCTGTTACTAGTGTGGCATGTGCAGATAGCACATCATCCTGCAATGCAACCACCGAGCTACTTCAAACAACACCCACAAGGCACAACAATGCCTCAACAAGCACCCCTCGGAATATTCACTTTTAAGAGGTCAATTACAATTCCATATCCCTCATCATCATCAAGATCGTTAGCCGCAACATCTAAATCCACATGCCATGGTAGGGCATCTTGGGATCAGACCCATAGGAATCAATAACAAGGGACTGCAGCATGCCATGCACCACAAAAAACCACTCTTGGAAACGATGAAAATGATATATAGATTTTTTGGATTTGGTTATTACTCGGGTATCGCATGATGTTACTTTTTGGGTGACAAAATTTTTAAAATTACACACGATTTAAGTTCTCTCTGCGGCCCATTTATCACAAAAAATGAAGATTTTAGTTTCATAGAAGTTCACATTCTCAGTATGACGATATTCGTCGATTCTTTTGTATATGTACTATACCCTCTCACTTTATCTCTCCATCATTATTTTGGATGTTGGATATTATTTGTAATGTTCTAAATCTTTTCATCTAAATTATTTTTATTTATTTTTAATTTATATATTTATCTATATATTTATTCGTTTATTTTATTTGTAATTTATATATTTATCTATAAATATATCTATATATATTTATTCGTTTATTTTATTTGTAATTTATATATTTATCTATAAATATATATATATATATATATATATATATTCTTTTATTTTATTTGTAATTAATATATTTATCTATATATATATATATATAAATTTAAACAATATAATTTTCTTTATCCTTATTTGTTTCTAATTTCTTATTTATATGGTTAATGTATGTATTACTCCATAGACAATTTCAAACAAGTTTTTTCCCTTAAAATAAATAAATTAAAAAATAAAATTTTACGTAATGGAAATTTAATTTATGTATATATATTATAAAGATACAAAAATATTTTTCAAAAAGTTATTTAAATTTTAGTGTAAAGCTCTATAAAATTTTACTTTTCTATTAAAGTTTAAACAACAAACAGTGTTTGTTAAGAACATTGATTGAATGATCAAATGTATCATGTTAATATGCATAATAAAATATCTTATTACAATATCAGTCATACTCATGTCTAATATATGCATAAATAATAATTCATTATACAATAATTTATTATATAATAATTAATAACCACTCTATGTCTCACTAAATCATCTCATTTGTCCAATGAGATTGGGCAAATATAATAGCTTAAACAGATGCGACAAACAATCTATAGTTGTCCATTTGAGAAAATTTATATGAACGAATTACTCCAACATATCAATTCTTACGTATTAATATAAATTACTTCAGATTAATAATTGTATGTTACTACTGATTTTATATGTTTCTTTGTTGGAGATAATTAAGTTCATGGAGAAGAAACAATTAAACATTACAATGATATATGTCTTCATTTACTATTTCGATATAATTTTCTTAAACAATTTGGTTTTTATAATAATTTCTTTTTGTTTTCTTTTATTAATTTTATTCTTTTTTCTTCTTCAAAAGAAAATATGTGGAAATTAGCATATGTTAATCTCGATGAAATAAAAGAAAAGATTTATATAATAAATTAAAAGATCTAAAAAATTTTCAATTTATATTTAATCATTAAAATAATATACTATTGAATTAAATTTATTAAAAGATAATTAATAATATTAAGATATAATAATTTATTTATTATTCTATTTTTATAACATATAATTTTATCATACATAATTTTATTTATTTAGGAAAAAAATAAATATATTTTTACAAAGAAAAATAATAATTTTAGCCTCTTAAGAAAAAAGATGATCAAAATTATATGAATCATGTTTTTTGTTTGGGATATTTTATAATTAATATTGCAAGTTTTTGAGGATATTTATTTATTTTATATAAAATTAAATTGAAATTTACAAATAAATTTGATAAATCATTATTTAAAAAATAGATTGTAAAATTTATTATTAATTAGTGGTTAAATGACTAACTTACCCATTAATTTTAGATAATAGGTAAAGTTTTCAAAATATAATATCATAGTTTTTCTTAAAATATTACATATTCATGTTATTATTTTTTTAATATAAAGATTTAGCATTATTATAATAAATATTAAAAACTTTATTTGTTTTTTAATTCTTCACATTTGTAATTTTTTTTTTTTTGTTCAATTTGTCATCTCACATAACATATATATTGAAACGAAAAACTTTAAAATTAAATATTTTTAATAAGAAAATAATATATTTATATAAATAAATTTGTGCATTGCACGAATTCTTAACTCTCTTTAATATTTATTGAAGTGTTTATGTGATGTTAATATGATTATTTATATGGTTATAGTCAAGATTTTGAAACCAATTAGACAGAAAAAGTTGGAAAAAAAATCATTGAAAATTGTTCATCGATGTCTTCCATGTTTAGACGAAGAATATTTGGCAAGTAATATGAGGGTTTGAAGGAAATTTTCATGATCAAGATTATCGTGTTGAATTGAATCTCATAATATATATTATGATCTAAATATTGGTATATTTCAAATATTAAAATAATATTATATCTTATCATTGATATAAATTCTAAATTAATTAGATTAGATCTAAAAATAGTTATATGTTAACATTGTTATTTTTAATTCATTAATCAATAACTATTAAAATTGTTAATTTATTTTATTTTTCTTTGTATTTTCACATGAATATTTTTCTAACTCTATAAATTTTTTATGCACCATGATATATATATATATATATAAATTTTAAATAATGAAATAATTATATAAATCAGCCTCCACGTATCGCGGGCTATAATCTAGTCTACATATAAAAGGTTGCAAAATTCTTGCCTTTTCATGATGTCACCTCACCATTCTTTTGTTATTTTATTTTTTATAGAAAAAATTAATAATGTTTATTTTTATATATTTAATGATATTTTTAAAACATATTTCTTCAATTAATGTGCAACGGTATTCTAAAAATTTAAAAAAATTAATATATTTCAATTAATTAATTTATAAATTCGATTTTACACATAAATAAAATTAAATGATTTAATGTTCACAAAAAGTTTGAATACAAATTAAAAAGAATTTAATATATTTAATTAAATTAATTTAGAATTTCGATTTTAAACATAAATAAAATTAATCTATATATAAAAAGTTGAAAAATCTCTCAATACTCATGTTATCACTTCATTATTCTATTTTTTTATACTAAAATTAATAATATTTATTATATATATTCGATGACATTTTAAAATGTCTTTTCTAAATCAATGTACAATATCCTATAAGTTTAAATGAATTATATACTTCAATAAATTAATTTATAAATTCGATTTTAAACAATAAATAAAATTAAATGGTTCAATGTTCATAAAACTTTGAATACAAAAAATAAAAAGTTGTAAAATCTCTCAATCTTCACCCTACCACCTCATCATTCTTTTATTATTTTATTTTATTTTTATACAAAAATTAATAATATTTATTTTGTATATTTAATGACACTTTTAAAACATCTTTCTTCATTTAATGTGTAGTAGTATTCTAAAAATTAAAAAGAATTTAATATATTTTCAATTAATTAATTTATAAATTCGATTAATATAGATAATAAAATTAAATGGTTCAATATTCACAAAAATTTGAATACAAATTAAAAATAATTTAATATATTTAATTAAATTAATTTAGAATTTTGATTTTAAAAAATAAATAAAATTAATATATATATATAATTTAGAAAATCTCTCAATTCTCATGTTGTCACCTCAATATTTTATTGTTTTTTATTCTACAAGTTAAAACGAATTTAATATATTTCAATAAATTAATTTACAAATTTAATTTAAAACAAAAGTTAAAATTAAATGGTTCATATGTTCACAAAACTTTGAATAAAAAAATAAAAAATTGCAAAATCTCTCAATCTTCATATTGTCACCTCATCCTTTTATTCTTATTTTATTTTAACTAGATGATATCCGTCCGTTGCACTGTTTTATGATAATTACATTGTATGTTTTTTAAACGTTATACATAATTTATTAATTCGCGTTGTTATGATGATATTTGATATATGTATCGTTGAATACAAATGCAGAAATTCCAATTTTCAATGTAATAGTTTAAACAATAGATTTATAAGATGTAATGTAAACTAACAATTCTATTTATTTATAATATCATTGAAATTTTAAAACATTATTTGGAGGTAGTGATTGCACTGGAGTTTTTCGCATGATTATTTTTCTTATCCGTATCTGCATAATTTTTTTAAGACTAAATTTAATTTATAATATGATTTAAAAATAATTATTGAGGTATGAACATAATTTGGGAATTTTTAAAACTAACTTATGTTTAAATTTCTTAATTGTCTTTAGATTTTGATTGGTGTAGATATTTGTAGAGCATGAAGGTCGAAATGCTAACAAACATGATTGATACATTTACAAACGATAATTACGCAACGACATGAACAAAAAATATATAATTAATTAATATAAGTGTTAATTTTTTTAATTTTGTTTTTCAAAATCTAGATGATACTCGCGCATTGTACGGTTTTGTGATAATTAAACTGTGTTTTTATTAAGTGTTGTATATAATTCTGTAATTCAAACATTGTTATGATATTTGATATATGTATTAGCCAATACATGAATTCTAAGTTTCAATAAATGTTTAAACAATAGATTTATAAGATATAATATAAAATAACACCGCGATTTATCCATAATATCTTTGAAATATTAAAACATAATTTGTCGAAAAAGTTATTTCATATTTTGGATAATAATTTTGCGCATGATTGTTTTTTTTCATACCTGCATAATTTTTTGGACTATTTAATCTATTCCATGATTAAAACATTAATGAGGTATAGACATAATTTGGGATTCTTTACATATACTTTTATTTGAATTTTTATTGTTTTCAGAATTTGATTGGTGTAGATGTTTGTGGAACATGACGATCAAAGTGTTAATAAACCTTATTGATACATTTACAAAGGATAACTACGCAACGACATGAACCCGAAAATATTAATTAATATAGGTGTTAATATGTTTTTTTAATACTATTGATCATTATGGGAATATTGCATGTTACGATCATAATTGTCTGATTTTTTATAAGGTAAACATTTAAGCAGGTATATTTCTTTATATTGTTCTTCTTAAGGTGTTAGTCATTGGAGGGGAAGATGGTGGAGTTTTGCGGGAAGTATCACGCCATCTTCTGTTGAACATATGACATTTGTGAAATCGATAAAATGGTGGTTGATGTAAGTGGCTATATAATTTTCTCTCATACCGTTCATTTCTATTTCAATGAATTCCTTATAATCATACACTCTAGGATCTTCAGGTGTAAAGAATTTTTCCCTCTTGTAGCAGTTGGGTACGATGATCCTCGTGTGAATCTTCACATTGAATTAAGTATTTGTAAAAATTATTGAACTTATTTTTCCATTAAAAACCATGTGAAAATAAAATAAAAATTGAATGAATGAATGCTATAACTTAATGAAAATATATAAAAAAGAAATATATTCTCAGAAATCCATTAAAAATTTTGTTTAAAAATATTATAATATTTTATTTAATATACAATATTTTCAAACAAATAAAAAAATTTAATTATTTTTTCTTGTTTACTCCAATTTGACTATGTAATATTTGTATTTTATAGTTTAGATTTAAATTAAATATATACATACATTGTTCTATTATTTATATTTTATTATAAATTGTGAAATTTTAAACCATTAAAGTATGATTCATATATCATTTTAAATAAAATTTTGGCATAATATTGTAAATCTAGTATATATTGTTGTAGATCTCGATGTATTAAAAGTATTAAATATTAGTATACAAAATATATGATTTAATCCAACTTAAAATATATATTATCAACCATTGTAATTTTTGAAATTCTAAAAAAAAATGGATGAAAGCATGATATAACTTTAAAAAATAAAAAATAGTAACGGATTACTTTTGATTGAAATTTATTTTAATTTTTTAATATATAATATTTTTAAAAATAATTAAAAATCCTTACACTTTTCTTTCCTTCTTTATTCCGAGTCGATAGATAATTATTTAATGATAATTTATTATCATGTATTAAGAGACATAATTAAGATCTGATATTGGAATTACCATATACGTAAAAAAGTACAACTATGTATGAAATTGAAGCTTAATTTTTTTTAAAATAAATATAAAACCAATTTAAAATAAAATATATAAGAAAAGAATGATATTGAAAAAAATATGTATATGCAATCATGTTATATAAATATTACATTTTTATTTACAGGGTTAAGTATATGATAAACGAAATAAGATTTTAAGAGTATGGAATAAATTAAAACTTTGCAGAATTGTATAACTGAAAAAAAAAACACAGTCCAAAAACCCAAACTTTAGAGATGTTGGATGAATGGGATGGACATTACAGCAAGGTGGTGGTCGTTTCATCAGTTGCTATTGCCTCCCTTGATCCTATCTTCGAATGACATTTTCTAGTCGAATGACATTTTCTAGCAAATGGAGGTAGGTTTCGGATATAAGTAGTATGTTTATTATATATAACTCTTCTTATTGTTTCACAAGCTAAAACATTCCTATTCTTTGAAGATTGATTTACCTTTATACAAATTAAGCCATGATATCTAAACCAATTTAGTCCAGGATCTACACCTTAAAACTCATACTCTAACCCAACACATCTCACGCATCTCATCTACATTACATAAGAACCCAAGACGCAAAATCCAACAAATTGAATCCAGCAAGTATAACAACTCCAAATCAAGCCAAATGTAATCTCTTCGCTAATAAACCCAATCATGATATACCATAACGTTTCAACTAATAAGGAAACATACAAGCAGAATTCAAATTGAAAATACCTAAATTATGATTTTAAGAAAATCAAGAGAATAAGTAACATCGCGTGAAACAACACCAGAAGTTAAAATCATAACAATAATCTTTTCGAAACTTAACCCAATCATGATATAACATTCCTCAATGCTTTATGAAATCAAAAGGCCATAAAACACATGACTTCAGTAATGGTGGAAGTATCAACGATAATGCATGTATGATAGATCTTGGAAGACTTAAACACATCATTTTTAGAACCAACAGGAATTTAGGAAACAAATCAACAACTTGATCCGTTACCTACCAATTTCTTTTCCTTTTTTGTATCAAAGCACTTGGAAGAGATTTCCCATTATTTCACTTCCTCACTTTGCAGTTCATTTCATTTACCCCCATTGACTTGAGCTTCATCAGCTGGAGAATACAAACCCATAAACTCAAGAACTCCAAGAGGTTAGTGAGGATGACATATTGTGTTTTAAAAATTTGAAATGCAGATTATGAATAATCATAAGCTCCGATAACCAGATAATATATGTGTTTTCTTCAATGTCAGACCATAAATTAATTTGCAATCGATGTGACAACTACTTTTTTCGTAAATATCCATAAAGATCTAATCCTTTACCTCAATTTTTGTTTGTCACAGTTTTAACTACATATGCCATTATCTTCTTGATCTCCAAGTACCAGACCAAGGATCACTTGCAAGAGAATTCATGATTTGGTGAGTCCTTCACTAAGACAAAACAATAACAGATAAAGCTTATAATTCAGTTGCTCATAAGAAGAAAACTTAGTAGATTCATGTCTAGAGATCTTGGCAGCTAACCATGATCCTATAGAGCTACCGAAAAACAACCATGTTCTCCTTGAGAGAATGTACTGTACTTAAAATTTGGGTGAACTCATGGACCTTACAATCTAATTAAGCATTACCTGAAAAGGAAGAATTTTCTTATTCTCCCTGTCGTAAGCAACCCTCACAGTCCAGAACAAATGATATAACTGAAGGTTTCTTCAATCTGCTTTAGAAGATATTCATATTTGGTAAAACAATGGCCGAATAGTTCATAATTTAAACCATCTTTAACATAATATTACCTTGACAATGCAAGAGCAACATCGGGAAACTTCCCAGTGTTTCTTTCTGCATTTCGACTACATATCTCAAATGAACCATCTTCCATGTAATGTATCTGCATAAGTTGATTGAATACAGTTACATCATCACAAACAAAGACACTACACATAAACAATGCTGGTAAAGGAATCTCATCCGAAAAAAATGGATATGGAAATATCACCTGGGCACGCTCTCTATCGTATGTGTACTCACAAGTGAAAACAATGTCTTGGAATTTGTTTAGTATCTCTGCGACCCCTTTTGTTGGTTTTGCAAGCATGGGTCCAATTGGAACGCCCAATGTAAAGTTGCAAGTCTTAGGAAGATTCTATATACCATTATTAAGAAGAGCAGGAACAATTTTGTCATAGACATGAAGCAAGGTGTACACTTGTTTAAATATCTTCGCTGCCTACAAGGACCCATTCGGAGAAGCCTATTCAAGAAAATAAGAATGAAATGACAAAAACATTTGGAATCAGAAGTAATAAAATATCAGAAAAATTTTACACTAAAAACAGAAATACGATTCTGACACATCTATCACTACTCGTGGCAAATAAAAAGGATTCTAATATCAACATGGGGAAAATTAACAAACCTCTTCTAAAGGAGACTGGATATTTGGGGCGGTTTTGAATGTGCTTCGTTGTACACTGCTGCCTGTCCTAGGCAGCTAACAGAGTCTGACCAGAGAACCCTATCCGCAATTTCGTCTTCAGAGCACATCAAACACAGGAATATAAGACAGAGGAATGAACAAAAAGAAATTGAAATTAATGATCAGAATAACATAAAACAAATAGATATTTCAGCCACTCCTACATACTAAGAACTATTCAGTAAAGCACGCCTTTATTGAATCAGGGATTTGTAAAGTATTGGAAGCAAATAGCAACTGAAACATAAATCTACTCAGTGACTTATAAGTACAAGTGACAGTCAAACTCACTGCAGGAAGAAGATTTGAAACAGTTGTGCCTGAAGATGTTATAATGGTTGACGGTTTAAGAGATCCTCAAACATACCCAATAGCATGAAATGCAAGTGACCGTAAATCAAAGCATGCAATACATGTCGTTAGAGGATGACTGGCAGCAGCAACTGCAAGAGGAGAAGACCTAGTTACCTGCAATTGGTGATCGAGTTCCATATCGGGATCCGTCATGTTCTTCTCGTGCGTATTGAAGCTCGAAGACGAGAAGAATGGCATGAAGAATGCATCCACCAATTCCAGATCAAAAACCCTAACAGCCTCCCGCTCCTCCTCGCCACCTCCTTCGTAGAAGAGAAAAGCCATAAGCCATTGACGTTGGTTGCTTTCCCCCTCCAGAATCGACCAGTTTTCCAGAGAATCTGCTCCGAACGAAACCAGTATCCAAAATCCATACTAATCCCATCGAAAGAGACAAACATTTAGAATCGAGTTACCTGCAATTGGTGATCAAGTTCCGTATCAGGATCTGTCATGTTCTTCCCGTGCGTATTGAAGCTCAAAGACGAGAAGAAGGGCATGAAGAATGCATCCGCCAATTCCAGTTCAAAAACCCTAACAACCTCTCTCGTCGTAGAGGAGCGAAGCCATGAGCCAATTACGATGGTTGTTCTCCCTCTCCAGAATCGTCCAATTTTCCAGAGAATCTGCTCCAAACGAAACCATTAATCCAAAATCCATACTAATCCCATCGAAAGTGACAAACATTTAGAATCGAGTTACCTGCAATTGGTGATCGAGTTACATATCGGGATCCGTCATGTTTTTCCCGTGCGTATTAAAACTAAAAGCTCACTTCCAATAGCTACGTATAGATCTTGACACAGCGATTGTTTATCTTTATCGTACATGGTTTCAAGCAAATGAAACTGACTTCCTTCGCTGCAATCAGTTCCTTGCCTTATCCCATACCTCTGCTCCCATGTTCCTTTTTAAAATTATCCTTTTAAAAATGAAAAATTTAAAAACCAAAATAATTCTTCAGATACCTGATGGTAATCAGCGAAAGAGATCGACGGGAACTGCGCCTTGATGGGCTCCAACATCCTAATGGCTTTACAGATACTGTTGTTCGCACCGTGGTCTTGCTCTGCCTCGGACCTCATGGTACCGAAAGGTCCTCCAGGCTTCGAGCCGCAGTCGAATGTTCCAACAGAATGCCATCTACGGAACAAATCCCAAAACAGTTAGTAAATAAGACATGGATTCATACGCAAGGAGAGAAGGCCCTTGATATAGATTCTTACGCGAGTCGGAGCATGAAGGGAGCACAGCCCTTCTCAGGGATCGAGCCTCTGAGCGTTCTCTTACATTTCTCAATGGCAGTCTTGTATTCCTCACTCACAACTGGGTAGGTCTTCGCCATTTTTTGCAAAATCAGTAAGGAGAAGCAATATACATATGAATCGCACAACCAAATCACGCACCACGCAAACATACTACGTACGACCAATCAACGCAACCGAAAAAGAGACTACTCAACATTGGCGTTGGCACTTTTTCATTCCCGAAGAAAAGCAAGACTCGAGCAATCTTCCATTTACGTGGCTTCGTAAACAAACAACAAGAAGTGCGCCATACATTGACTCCAAGTCAGTAACTATACCAAGCCGAGAACAACAATGTGATTTAAACATGTTTCACAACAACACGAAACAGAGGACAAATCAATGACAAGGCCACATCTGAATGAACAGAAAAATAAAATGGAAATAGCAAAAGATATGACTAACCTCTCTACCAGAGTGGAAAGGCACTTCAGGACCACCGGTAACTTCAACCGCCATAACACCGGCAAGCTAAACCCATCAAAGGCATCGTGAGTCACAAACCAAGGCAGATCTTGAATTAATTTTAGACATGACGATATGATTTATTATACGGATTAACAGAACCAAACAATTGCGAAGAACCATGAAGGTTCTTCCCCACCGCTCGATTTCAGCAATTTGGTGACACTCAATTGGAATGTTGTCCAAGTGTATGGTGCAACGGAAGACGAAGATTGTTTGCACCATTGGACCTTCGACAAACACACGGGAAATGATACGCGTATATTGGATGATTTAGGGCAGGTACAATGAGTCCGAAGAGTCGACTACCAACATTGGAAGAAAGAAGAGTGGGGCAGAACCTAGCGTTGGAGGCTTGGCTATGCACTGCGAGTTCTCCTTCGCCATTGTCGGACTCTCATCGAAGACGCTCCACGTCAACGGTCGTCCCTTGTACAGGTGCGAGTGGGTGCCACGCGACTCGACCCGAGAGCAGCTTAGGGTCGACGGATCGAATCCATAAGAGCAAGAACCCCTCTTTCAAATCGCACAGATTCAGGATAACGTACCTGTATATCTCTTCTTCTTTCTCCCTCCCTTCTTTCTAGACCCCCAGCCTCTTTCGCCGGCCATCACCCCGCCCCCTGCCTGAAAGCATGCCTTCTTTGTTCTGTTTCCGCCGTCCATGGACTTCGATTTTTAGCACTTCGTCTCCCTCTCTTCTTTCGCAACCTGCGAGACTCTTTCGCCGGCCATCACCCGCTCCCACCTTTGCCTCTCGTAGCCTCCTTCGTTTCTGAGCTCTTCGCCTCCCTCCGATTCTGTTCTTGGCCAACGATTGTCGACCGGCTGCCGGGTGAAATCGCCCCGCACCATCGATGGGTTTCCTCTTTCGCTCCGGTCTCCAATCTGCGCGGTGTCCAGATGGTTTGCTTTGTGGGTTGTGTTCATCCCTGCATCAACAACCCCTAAATTCGTTCAGAGTTGTTTTAATGTGCAGGAAGAGTAAGAGACGCAAGAGAAAGACAGAGGGGTATCCGGTGTAAAAAAAGGAGGTTTTTTCCTCTTGCTAACGTGGCAGCATGAGAAGGGAGGAAACCTCCCTTTTATATATATGATTTTTATACAAAATGTAATAATATTTATTCTATATATTTAATGATATTTTTTAAAACGTCTTTCCTAAATTAATATGCAGTATCAGGGTGGCCAATCCGGGTTTTGATCCGGGTTCCTCGGGTTTCGATTCGGGTTCGGGTTCCTCGGGTTTACGAAAATTGAATCCGAATTGAACCCGAATGTTTTTCGGTTTGGGTTCTTCGGGTCTCGATTCGGGTTCGGGTTATTCGGGTTCTGAAACAGTGATCCCGAAATAACCCAAATTAAATTCGGGTATCCATGGGTTATTCGGGTTTTTCAGGTTATTCTGGATATTCAGGTTATTTGGGTTATTTGGGTTCGGGTTATTGGATTATTTGGGGTATTCAGATTTTTTGGGTTCGGGTAATTCGGGTTATTTGGGTTATTCGGGTTCGGGATATTCGGGTTATTTGGTTTTTAGGGTAACCCGAACAGGTTCTAAAATCTGAACCCATATGGGTTTTTAGGGTAACCCGTTTTGTAAACGATCCGGGTTTTTCGGGTCGGTCCGATCTGGGTAACCCGGATTGGCCACCCTTATGCAGTATTATACAAATTAAAAAGAATTTAATATATTTCTAGAAAATTAATTTACAAACTCAATTTTAAATATAAATAAAATTAAATGATTCAATTTTCACAAAATTTTGAATACAAATTAAATATAATTAAATATTTTTAATTAAATTAAACTAAAAATTCAATTTTAAACATAAAGAAAATTACTATATATAAAGTTTTAAAATCTCTCAATCCTCGTGTTGTTGCCTAATCATTCTATTGTTATTTTATTTTAACTTTTATACAAAAATTAATAATATTTATTCTATATATTTAATGATAATTTTTAAAACGTCTTTCCTAAATTAATGTGCAACATTCTACATATTAACAAAAATTTAATATATTTCAATAAATTAAATTATAAATTCGATTTTAAACATAAATAAAATTAAATGGTCAATGTTTACAAAAATTTGAATACAAAAAAAAATAAATTAAATATTTCAAAATTTCAATTACAATTAAATAAAATATTTATGTATTTATATGAATAAAAATATATATTATTGAAATCTTGTAGAAGATAGACTATTGAATCGATATTTAAAAGACCAGACGATATCAAACAGTTATGTTATTTACTTGTCAATCTTTAGGTACACTTGTTGGTTTCTACAATGTACTAAAGACCTCCACGGATAACTCCCCCTGAGATAGACGTGTAAATACAACCACCACTGTTTTCACTCACCACCCAGTATCCAATTAGGTACACCTAAAAACCTTGAACTCCCCTGTTCACTGTTTTCTGTACCTCAACGATACTGACCAATTAAGTACACCTAAAACCTGAACTCCCTTATTTTGTGTTTTGTGTACTCAGATAATCTCCACAGATTCGTTGATC
>CM071876.1:3078032-3103610 GCA_036759665.1 Gynandropsis gynandra
TTTAACTCGATTTCATCACATTTCACCGAATTTCAACCCGATTTCATCTAATTTTGACTCAATTTCACCCAATTTTAACTCGATTTCATCAAATTTCACCGGATTTCAAATTTATTTCATCCAATTTTAACCCGATTTTAACTCGATTTCATCACATTTTATCGAACTTCAACCTGATTTCATCCAATTTTGACTCAGTTTCACCCAATTTTAACTCGTTTTCATCAAATTTCACCGGATTTCAAATTTATTTCACCTAATTTTAACCCGATTTTAATCCGATTTCATCACATTTCGCCGAATTTCAATCTGATTTCATCCAATTTTGACTCAATTTCACCCGATTTTAACTCGATTTCACCCAATTTTATTGAGTTGAAATTCAATGACATTGGGTGAAATCGAGCTAAAATTCGGTGACAATGAGTGAAATTGAGTTAAAATTTAGTGAAATTAGGTTAAATTGGGTGAAATCGAGTTAGAATTTGGTGAAATTGGGTTAAAATTAGATGAAATCGAGTCAAAATTGGATGAAATTGGGTTGGAATTCGGTGAAATCATGTTAAAATTCGAGAAAATTGGTCGAGTTACAGGGTTGGAATTCGGTGAAATCATGTTAAAATTCGAGAAAATTGGGTGAAATCGAGTTACAATTGGATGAAATCAGGTTAAAATTTGGTGAAGTTATATGAAATCAAGTTAAAATGAGGTGAAATCGGTTTTATAAATTATTCGTTTAAATATTGATACATTAATTATAATATCTATTATATATAAGTATATATCATAAATGTTAAATGATAAAAATATATATACAAAATGATAATTATGTGAATAAACTCGTTTAGCTCGTTTAATCTGTTTAACTCGACCTATATAACTCATTATTAAATAGGTCGGGTTGAACCCAACCCAATTAAACTATCAAACCCATTTAATTTTAATGGGTTGGGTATAACCCAACCCACTGACATCTCTACTTCCAACGTTGTTCATAACATGACAACGACATCATAGTAAATGCGATCTTTAAAAATCAGATTAAGGAATTTGTGTTGTTAGGGTTGTCTTCTAATCTCCTCACCTAAAAAAAAGGTCAGCAAAAACTCTCCAGAACCACTAAATTCTAAGTTGTTCATGTTATTGGAAAAATATTTCTTTGCTTCATTCGAATGATTCTTATATTCTTTTTCAGTAATAGGTGATTCTATATATATATATATATATATAAATGTATGTACATATATGCTCATATATTCAATACAAAAGTAAACAAAAGCTTAAACTTTGGCTATCATGCATCCCATAAAAAAACAGAATCTAGGGGGGAAAAAGAAAAACCTCATGGGCAAGAAAAGAAAAAAAAACTTTGCCAATACGTAGCGAATAGTATCTAACGGTAACTTCATTGACCAATCCTCCGACCCACTTACTCACCTCCACATACCATCAAACCATACTCTTTCAATCCTAATATAAACTCAATCGCGCATTTGTTCTTCTTCATCGCAAAATATTGACAAAGCCCTAACTAAAAAAACCCTAATTTTGATAAACGTAAACATGTCGGATTGGGGGCCAGTGTTAGTGGCGGTAATACTGTTCGTGTTGCTGACGCCGGGACTGCTGTTTCAGTTGCCGGGAAGACATAGATGCGTTGAGTTCGGTAATTTTCAGACAAGCGCCGCCGCAGTTATCGTCCACGCGCTTCTCTACTTCGCCCTTGTCTGCGTTTTCCTACTGGCCGTCAAGATTCATATCTACATTGCTTAACTACTACGTACAACATTCTATTATCATTATAGTTTTATGAATATTTAATTCTTCGTTATCATATGTATTCGGATTCTCTTGCTTTTTTTTTTTTTGCTTTTTTTTCGTCTCTTGAGTGGAATAATAATTTCTAATTGATCCATGTTCATTTTTTTATTATGTAAGTATGATATGAATGCCCAAATCGATTTTAACGAGCCCATAGATCTTTTCCAAAGTTTAGTGATAGGAATGTCCGTAATTTTGTAAGACATTAACTATTACCACCATACTCCCGATTTCGACATCATCTTCTGTCCATTCCAATATCCCATTCAAGACGAAGTCGTTCCTAGGTCCCAAGGCAAACTCGTGACACGAAAATTGGTAGGGCGGTCGAACCCGAAAACAATTTTGATATTAAAGTATATATTGGTTCAAAGTTCGAGTACCATATAATTCTATAATCTTGACCCATATCAAACCTGACACCAATAGTATTTTCGTAATTATAATAATGAACTAAAAGACATTGTTTTTAATCATAAATATACTCGGATACCTATCTATAAAATTAAAAGTTATGAACCGTCGAATATTATACTTTTATTATCCGAATCTAAATCCAAATCCATGGATAAGTGTATTTTTTCGAATTTAGGATGAAGTTCAGGTTGAATCGGATTTATCGAATATTTTGTTCAACTCTAATAAGACAACGATGATAATACATTTTAAAAATAGATGTTAAATGGATTGTCAACTCGTTGACTGACTCTGATTTAGATCACAAAACGATGGGTTGGTTTAGAAAATAACCATGGAAAAAATTAGCTTATGGACTAACTAAACCTTTTTTACCTATATGGATCATATATTACCTGGCATAAAAAAAACTATTTATTTTTTAGTTTAGTTTTATTTTATTAATATTATACTAAAAAAAATAAACATTATACTATTTTGAAAATAAATGTTATTTTTTTAGTTGTATTAATATTTTCATATTATATGTTACTTATATATTGTTTTCCAAAATATAAAATATAATTTTTAATGTTATATTTTTTTCAAAATAGAATTACAATTTACGGACTAACTAATATAATCTATGGATTTTGATGGATTGAATTGGACTAAATTGTAAGAAAATTCGATAATTCTAAATGTGGAATCAATTATTATCGACATTCTAATAGGAAATTAAACCAACCAAAAACAATAAATAAATTATACTTGAATTTTCTATGTTTTTTTCATTCCATAGGAATTTTTCTTTTCTCCAATGCTTATTCCTCCAAAATCTCCTTCAATCTCTCTTTGATGATATAAGAGAGTTTTTTTTTGTATTTGTTTATTTTGTGATTATTGTTGTTACGTATATATCATTTAAAGGACATTAAGACATTGTTTGTAATAATGAAAAGACATGTCCTAAAAGACATGTCTTTTGATACATACCCTTTAAATTCTTATTAATTACAATAAATCATCAATTTGTAATTAATCACAAAACCATCATTAGATTTCTAGAATTGCGGAATGACACGGAGGGATTTTCACCCGATAATTGTCTCTTCAATACGACACTAATCATCACCGTGTGTACCTCAATAACAATTATCTAATACTTATATTTATATGAATCAACATTAGAATAAAATTTCTAACATAAATTACAACGAAATTTTCCAAACCATATAAATATGGGATGAAGTGAACTAAAAAAGATAGTTCAACCTATAATAAACTGAGCTAACAATGTTGGTTTAATTTAATCCATTTAACATCTCTAATTTTATATTAATATAAGATCGATGTTAGGTTTTTTTTATTAATCAAAAGAGGGATATTCAAACACTAGATTTTAAGATATTAAACATAATCATCGGTACCTTAGACGGCTTTAGCAATGGCCCTTGATATTATTCTTTGTAAGTTTTGAAGTAATGAAATATGGATTTGCGTGGGTTTTGGTTCATCCTAAACAACATCGCGCCGTTTTACGTCGTGTGAAACTACACGGCATGCGTTTGTGTATTTTGGGTGCTTTGACTTCCATTTTTTATCATCACACTTCGGAAGAGGGGTGTCAAAATTTGTTGCGGTTAGTAACAGACTTGGCTAATTTTGGCCCGTGGGCTAAAATATGACCCGACAGACTGTGGGCTTTTAATCCATACGGGTTATTGTTAAATTTTTTAAAATATTTTGATTTTATTTGAAGTTTCAATAGGGAGTTCGTGTATGTATATGCCCAAGTTTTAATTATCATAATCAATATGTATGTCACATTAGATATGTTGTGTATATATAATATTCCACATATAATGATATTGATTTGTATTAGTTTTAGAAATATATTATGATTATAATGTTTATAGATGGATAATATTGATTTGTATTAGTTTTAGGAATATTTTTGGTTATTATAATTTATATTATTATGAATTTTTATTTCTATTAGTTATTTATTCTTTTCCAACAATCTTACATATGAATAGGATATTTTTTTCTCACCTGGTATTATTACATCATTAGAGGGAGAAATAACTTTCTTTCATTTTCTTCAAACGATAGAAAATGGTTGATAAAATGAATAAAACAATGAACAAAGCGAACACAATTCAACGAAAATTCTTTGAATATGCTCCAAATCCGTCATGCGACTGTTCCCCTTACTTATCGATTAAAATCATCGCTCAGCTCCTCTGTATCTTCGATATTAGCAACCTGCGCATGTTGTTCTTTCAACTCAACCGAGTCGATTTCTGACCACTATCGACCTAGCATCCCACGACCTCACAGATAACTGCCTTGCCTTTGTGTTGTCCAATCCATTTGTTAGCCTCGCTCTTCTATCTCAACACTCCAAAAAAACACGGGTTTTTCAATGAACAGATCAACGGATCAGTCCGTTGATGGCACTTTCCAACGGATGCCAATGGATGTCCTAGAATGGTCAACGGGTAACTATCTGTTGCAATCCTGTTACAATTGGCAACGGACGAGCAACAGACACAATCTGTTGCATATATCCGTTGAACAACCATTGGAAACCCTAAAATCTGGCAACCGGATGTCTGTCACAAAGCGCAACGGATGTCCGTTGACAATGGAAACAGATGCCCATTGAAATTGTAACTTCGAGGTTATCGTTGAAATATTTCAATGTGGATTTTCAAAGGGCATCCGTTGAGGATTCTAACGGATGATCGTTAAAAAATCACTATTTATTGACCGAAATCAAAGCTTCTACCACCGCAACAGGGCCCGGACCGTGTGGTCTCTTTTCCAGTAGAGAACGTGGGGGGACCAAGCTATCAACAACAACTGTCATTTTTTTTTCAAATAGAAATATATATAGATCGAAAGAATGGATTTATTGAATAAAATATCCTGTAACAATGAAGTTACTCAAAAGATTTTACACGGATTGGAGCAGTTCATGAGTTTTGTTTCGATGTAACCTTTGTGTCAAGAACGCGGGACAATGTTATGTCCCTGCAAAGGATACAAAAATATGAAATATCGAAGTCAAGAAATTGTTTGCAAACATCTTTACAAGGTGGGTTTCGTAGAGAATTACGAAAAGTGGTTATTTCACGACGAAAATTGTGACATTAGAGATATTGTGCAAGAAGCGCACGAAATAGAAAGAAGTAAAGAAGTTGTTTACGAAGTATCGACGACCAATCCATATGTGGAAATGGTGTTAGATGCTTTTTCTAGAGTTGTTGAACAACTGCATGAAGAGATGACGAACATCGAGGCACGCCGATTTTTCAACCTATTGGATTCGGCGAAACAATTTATATATGAAGGTTGTCATGAAGGTCAATCTCATTTATCTTTCTCATTAAGATTGATGAGTATAAAAACAAACTACAATATTGTTGAAAATTGTATGAATTCATTTTGCAAAACCATGCGTGAATATTTACCGAAAATAATCAAGCTCTCGAGACATACTATGAAACAAAAAATGTTTTAAAAGATTAGGTAATACCACATGAGAAAATTGATATTTTTTAGAAAAAGTTGCATGTTGTTTTGGAGAAATGATAAAGACATGTTGGAATGCAAATTTTATGGTTTAAGCATATTTCGTCTAAAGAAACCATATTCACGTAAATATGTACCATACAAAAAAAATGTTCCATATGCCTATAGTAAACAGGTTGAGAAGGTTATTTGAATCGATAAAAACCGTTGTGACAATGAGATGACATGGAGAACACTCGACTGGCGAAGGGATAATACAACATCCAACGGATGATAAGGCTTGGAAAGATTTCAATGAAATATTTTCCGAGTTCGCGTATGAGATGAGAAATGTTTATCTTTGCCTGTGTACCGATGGTTTTAGTCCATATGGACAATCTGGAAGTCAATATTCCCTATGGTCGGTGATTTTGTCTCCTTATAATTTGCCTCACGATATGTGTTTGAAAAAAGAATAATGTTTCTGACGTTGCTGATTCCATGACAAGAACATTCGAAGAAAATTCTCGATGTCTTTTTGCAACCATTGATTCATAAATTAAGATATCTGTGGAATGGTGGAATTCTTGCTTATGAGGTGAGTACGAAGAAAAATTTCACATTGAAAGCGGTCTTGTTGTGGACAATTAGTGACTTTTCTGCCTATGAAATGTTACCTGGATGGAATACGCACGGGAGATTGGCATGTCCCTATCATATGGAGGACACAAATTTACAAGAATCGATAGAATACAGTGGAGATCATGGGCAGCGAAAACCAAAAGGCCAAGGTGAATGACATAACTGGTATAAACGTAGTATTTTTTTAGAACTAGCATATTGGAAATCACTGATATTACGTCATAATTTAGATGTTATACACATCGAAAAGAACTTTTTCATAACATCATCAATACTTTTTTGAATGTACGGGGAAAACTAAGGATAATATACAATCAAGAAAAGATTTGAAGAGTAGAAGACTTGAGTTGGAGTTACGAGATGGAAGGGCACCTATCTTAATATTCAGATTGTTTGAGCCAACGAAAACCGCATTATTAAGATGGTTAAAAGAATACGTTAAATTTCCAAATGGATATGCATTACATTGCTCGGTTTTTCGATTTTGTTGTTTCGAGACTGATCGGTAAAAATTCATGATTGTACATTTTCATGCAGCGATGCATTCCAATTCCATTTGTTGAGCTCTTACCACGAAATGTGCACGATGTGCTATGCGGAATTAGCATATTTTTTCAGAGATATATGTTCAAGAAATTTTAAAAAGGATTACTTGGAACGAATGAAAAATAATATCTTTAAAGTATTATGCTCATTAAAAAAAGTTTTTATCTTCCTTCTATGATGTCATGGAACATTTTTCAATACATTTACCAGATGATGCAATACTTAGTGGAGAGGAATTGATATCAATCTGGCACAACAATATGGTAATTCTGAACCATTCATCACAATAGATCAAACAGATCAAATATGTTACGTGCAATATCCAACAATATTGAAACTTCGAAGAGAAAAGTGGTGGGTCGTTGTAAAGATCAAGCCGCGAGAAGTTATAAGCACAGATAAAAAGAAGATCTGTTACAAACCGATCACCCGGAGCCGATAAGATTAACTAATATAGAAAATCGAGAGGAGATTCTCGTAATAACTGACATAGATGGAGAATACATACGTGATTATGAAGACGTTAAACCGGAAGATGCAGAAGATAAAAACGGCGATGAATTCAATAAACAATTGATGGAAGACTCGCCAATCAAAGAATATGTCGAAGAAGAAATGTGAATTATGTAATTATAATATATAAAATTTTCCAACTTATTAATTTTTTGAACTTAATATATTCACATTTCAACGAGTATTTGTTGTCAATGGGAATGGAAACCCGTTGAAACTTTAAATTCTGATCGACCTTTAGAAAATTTTCAAGGTTTATAACATATTCAACGGGCATCCGTTGGAAACTGGAAATGGATATTAGTTGCGATGGTTTAGGTCGCCAATGGATGATGGTTGGTCGTCGCTAATGGATACCCGTTGCTGATTTGCAACAGATACTCGTTAAATGCTTCCAACGGGTATTCATTGCCAGTTGCAACGGATGTCCATTGACTGATGTCATCATCACTAACGTACGCCTGCAACATCAATTTATCAACGGATATCCGTTGGAAACTGCAACATATGCTCGTTGTATAGAGAGACGTATCGTTGTTTCGGCGCAACTATTACAAGAAGAATGCCAAACCGATCTAGGCAAAGGACAAGATATTCAACCAACTCTTCCAACATTGGGAGTCTGATGACTTCAAGGCCAAGAACGAAAAGGCCAAAAACTATCGATACAGCGAGAAGGTTCTCGGAGATGGTCTGCATCGTCATACTTCGATATCAAAATCATTCCTAAAACAGAAGAAAGAATTGGTAAAATTTATTTTATTGCATTATTTAAATTTTATTGTTATATAAAATTGTTATTTTAATTATATAACTATAATGTTGCACATGCATAGAATGAAAAGAGAACCAACTCTTCTTGAGCTGGTTGTAGAAACCCAAGCCAAGAAGAAGTCCATCGTTGGAGAAGAGGGAGATGAACCCGAACTCGTCGACTCTCAGGCATAACAGACCGTGAAAGCTGTGATGGAGAAGATCACATAGCAATCACAAGTCTGCGTTTCAACTCCCGACAATCTCAGTCCTTTACAAAATGACAAAATTTATTTGGAGGTAAATAATAAGATTATTGTTTATATTCTTTACTTTAATAAAGAATTTTCTAACGATTCTAACTTTAATATGTTTTATTTTGTAGTCTATTAGACCGTATAAGGAGCGTTTATACGTTATCGGTTCGCTCCAAAAGGATATCGTCGAGGACGCTACGATGGTACCCCCTAGTTCAAGAGAGTTACACGCAAGAACGGTGCATCGAGTATTTGGAAACCACACTTCGGACAATGCAAGATGCTCTTCAAGAAACTGGAGCAAAGATGCGTCACATGGAGAGCATCATCGAATTGCTAACTGGCCGAGCGTATCAACCGCCAGAACCGACGGGGGAAACAACACCGCGACAAGATCCGATAATCGATTTTAATGCAACACCTTCACGAGGTGTTGGCGATCACGAGGATGAAGACGACACTACTAATTTAGATGACATGTAACATAAATTATGTTTTAAATTTGTTGAAACTTTTTTATTAATTAAATATTTTTTAATTTTTTTCGAAAATGATTCAACGGATGCTTGTTGATAATTTTTAAATATTGTAACGGACATCTGTTGGAAGAAAAATTCCCGCCCTTTCTACAACAGAAACCCGTTGCCAGTTCCCACCATATTGTCAACGGGTATCCGTTGAACCAATTTAATTCCCGCCATTTTACTTGTCAACGGAAGTGCAGTGGATATCCACTACACCTCTTCAACGGTCATCTGTAGCATTCCATGTTACGGACATCTGTTGCACTGTTTGTAACGGACATCCGTTGCACATATCCAACGGAAAATCCGTTGTCAGCCGGTTGAAAGGATTTCAACGGATATTATCTTGTTGCACGCCCGTTATAATTCGCAACAGATTTGGATTTGCAACGATCGATTTCCAACGGCTTTGGATCTGTTGTAATTCTTTGGGAACCGTCCTTTTCAATGGAAAAATGGTGATTTCCAACAGATATATCCGTTGAAAATTGCCCGTTTTTTTATAGTGCAATCGTCATCGTCGATCGCGTCACTCTACTCCTTATCATTTGCTATGTTTCTTTCTCCTTGATTGCACCTGAGTAGGCCATAGCTTCCTTCCATTACAATTTCTGAAAATCCATTTAGTTATTTAGGCGTTAAATGTTTGTCAAATGTTTGTCTAATGTACGGTCTAGACGTACGCTTAAAAATAATAATAAAATGACGTCGTTCAATAATCAAAGAAAAAATGGGTGAATTGGAAAGATATTATAGTTCATTTTTTCTATGAGATATCAAAGAATATTAATATTTTTTGTAAAAAAAATTGAACATGTAGAAACTAATAGTTGAATTAATTTTAGTATTAATATAAATCATAGGTAAATTTTGTAAATATTATATATTAGTGTTTATACGGAGAAATTAATGTTGGATTTGGGTCTAATGAAAATTATTTTAATAAAGAATATGAGAAAATGTATTATATAGATAAAAATTAAATATTTAAATTATAATGGTTGAAGTAAATATTGAAATTAAATTATAAAAATATAAAAATGTTTTAATTAAATAGATAAGTTAGTGTGAAGTGAAATTTTCATTCTATTTACATAGCATTGAAATAAAAATATATTAAAATTCAAAATTTATATATGTATTAGACTAGTATAACAATATTGAATCTACCAACATAAAAATTAAAAAATAATATTATATATGTACTTTTAAGATTTTCATGTTTCTCTCTTTTTCTCGTCTAAAGCTTTTATTTCCACATTATGATCATTCTCCAAATGCCCTCAAATGCGTTTAGATAGAAACACCGTCCTAGTCGGAATCAAGATTAAAAGGTCGTGTAATACACGCGCAGATAAAGCGAGTGAGGGGTTTTTGAAGGAAGTGTCGGGTTGTCGATAAAAGTAAAGGCAGAGGAGCAATCAAGTTCCCATAACTCCGGTGGATTTCGTGGCCCACAGATTTTCCTTATTAATTCTACGATTCAGATAAGCAGCTAACCTTTTGACACGTGTCTCACACGTCATTATCTCTCCACCACTCGCATAATGTTTAATATTTGAGTTTACGCTTTTAGTTTTCCATTAAATTTATAATGCTACCATGAAATTCTTTTAATTCACTTCTAATCAAAGAAGAAAAAAAATAGTTTTCCGTTCTTTGAATATTTGGATTATGATCATAAAAAACTTACATGCATAAAAATAAAATTATAATTTGTTATAAAAAATACAAATATTTAAAAAATTTCATTATTTGTCTCCGATGATATGTTAGGAAAATAAAAACTTTAGTATCTTTGATTTATACTAGCATTAGATTTATAAAATTATTTGTTATATTCAAAATAAAAATTTAAACAAGTTCAATTCAAAATTTTAAATCAATTTTAATAAAATAAAACAAACTACTAAAAACTAATACAGATTAAAATATAGTTGACTGACGTACACTTAAAGTTAAGAGTTTCGTAAATTTTGTTATTGTATTTTATGATGAAAATATAATATTTGAGGCAAATAATTTTTTTTTAAAAGTTTGTCTTCTTTTCTGAAAATTCAAAATAATTTGAATATCTTAAAATTCACATTGTGACATTTTCCACTCACTAATCCCAGAACTAACTCATCACTCATCCTAAGCCCTTGTATTCTCCATCAAATCAAGTAATAATTGTACATATACCATAAATATTCACAAATCAGATGGGCTTTCATATTCTACTTCAAGCAAACAAAAAAGGAAAAAAAATGAAAAAAAAAAAACATTATCCTCCCATTGCTTCAATATCCTATCTTCTTTTCTCCCGCATTTCTACACCGAACGGCTCATCTACCTATGACAATCCTCTCTATCGTACACTTTATAAGAGTTTCCATTCTACAAAATGCACAAACAATAAATGCTAGTTAGCGATAAATTATGATTTCCGTTGCGAAAATGATTGAAAAATGTGTAAATTATAATCAAATATGTTACGTTGTTTTATTCTATATCAATTAATATATAAACTATTAAATATTAAATATGGTAATAAAAAACTTACTTTTAAAGATCCAAACTTATCTTTAATAAAATATTTTCAATTCCGAATGAGATAAACCTAGTTCCGATCGCCCATCTAATCTAAGTGAAACCAAACAAGAGACAGCTCTCAAACAAGCAACAACATTAACCAGATCATGATGATTAAGGTGATCTTAATGGATTAAATTGTTTTATGTCATTGAATTTGGACATAAATCATGAAATCATGTATATATATAATATCAACAAATTGAACCCTTTAAATAATTAAATTAGTTCAATGAAAGGATCCAAGACATAGAAATCCAACAATCACAAAGCTAGATCAACATTGAATGGAAACAGAGCGAGATCATATAACAGAGCCACAATGACAAGCAATTGAATTTCACAAAGCATTTTTATAGCAAGAAAAAACAAAATTCCTAATTCTTAGAACTAATACTGTATCTGGAGAGATCATCCATTTGCCTTAAGACGAAAAAAATTACCTGGAATCTCCTTGCCGGAGGAAGGAGGAGGCGCCAAGGTGTAACAGAGGACCGACCTTCCGACCATGGAAATGGCGGATACGATCCCGGCGAGATAAAAGACCATGATCAAACCTAGAACCCAAGGCATTAACAAGAACCCTATGAAGAAAGTCACAGATCCGCAGAGCATCAGAGCCACAGATATCCCCAGAAGCAGCGACGCGAAGCCCGTCGGAGATATCTGGGTCATCGACGGAGACGACGAAGAAGAAGATCGCGGAGGTGGCCGTCTACTCTCCGGTGGATTCGTATTCTCCGGTAACTGATCCGGAAACGATATGGGCATCGGGGGAGACCGGAGGAGACTCAAGACAAGAGCCGAAAGCTCGTAAAAAGCCCTAGATTGATGATCTCTCTGGTGATTTTGCCTTCTCATCGTTCTTCTCTTTTTCTCTTTCCCAGAAATCAACGACGAGAAAACGAAAGTTTCCTTATGATAATAAAGAAAAATTACAAAAGGAAATTCTGAATATACTTCAGATTAGATGTAACAAATCTTCGCCGAAATCGATGCAAAGGGATAAACTTTGGTGACTATGACTCGTCTAGATTTATCCAAAGCCGCCAATTGATTGGATTGGAGGCCGACTTAATGTTCCTATACCAACTTGGGGAAAGTTACAACACTGAAAAATGTCTGTTTTTTTCTCGGGAAAATTAAAAAGAAAACGAAAAAAGAAAATCCCCCGACTGAGTTTTCAACAGAAAGAGAGAGAGAGACTCGGGGATGGAAAATCCTCCAACACGAGAATTAAATCAAAGGATAAGAGAAGAAAAATGTTTGGATAACGAGAAAATAAATCAGAAAAAGCTGCGATTTTTACGACCAGAGTTTCTTTTGGATAATGAGAGCTGCGACGTTATCCTTTGTACAATCTTTGAATGAAGAGCGCGTGAGGACACGCGCTCTTGAGGTGAGAGGTGTGGGCCCCAAGTGACGCAGGGCCTTATCTTCTACGCTAACTCGTGAATTACGTGTGCATTCATTGAATGATCTTATCCTTCCATTATTTTTTCTAATGATTTCGAAATCTACCACATTATTTTATAATCTCAAATTAAACCCCCTAAGTTTAGAACTTGGGGAAATGACACTAAAAATCTTTCATGTACAATAAAATAAATTGAACAGGAAATAGCGATCTTAATATTTGATTAATTGGGTCATTGTTGTGAATTGCACCCCAAAGAATAAAAAAAGTGAACATTTTTAACAATGATAATAATAATAATAATTAAAACTTGTTGTCACAAGGTAGCCAACCAAGCGTATAGTTATTCACACTTGGCCCTGCAGTCATCTCATCTTGCTGGTGTTGTTGGTACCTACCAAATTTGACAAAATTAATCTCATCTTATACATACATATGACATATTAAAACGTCCACCAATCTTTTATATATTATATATTTATATATAAGAATATGAAAACTGTATACTATATTTAGGTTATAATAATGTTATATTTTTAATTTCATTAGAAATAAAAAAATAAATTTATTTCCAAATTTATAATTGATATATTTCTAGTTTTATTAGGAACAATTCATATATAAATAATATTATTAAAAAAAAAATCGTTCAATCCAATCTTAACATGATATAAGAGTTGCAATACCAAAATCAATCTAAATTGAACCATATAAAATAAAGATATAGAAATTTATGATTTCTTTTCATAATATTTGAATCGCAACTTACAATCGAATACGGTGTGCATCTAAATTTTATCACAAGTTTATAATCACAAATCCGTCTCGAGTTGCAACCAATTTAGGGCTAAAATATCCATCTCAACAATGCCATAAATTGCGAATGATTCACCAACATATAAATACCAAAGATTGAAATGTAGTAACCCATGAAACTAGATGTATGATGATGAGGAAATATAACGTTAGTTATGTTGAAAATGTACCTGATTTGGAGGATAGGTTCATAGTCCAAGGGATGTGAAAAAGCATTGGCATGAGCACATTGCGTTTGGCGGCCATAGCCGAGATCATCGAGGAGTTGGACGTTAGATTGCAATGGCATATGATATCCTTCTGATAACTGCAACTCTTCCACGCCATACATATGAGATTCATTATCAAAACTCAAGTAGCAAAAAAGGGTTCTTTCAATGGATATATATACATATATATATATATATGTTGAAAAATATGAAAATCATACCTTTGTCATCAATGTTTTGTTTGATTGAAATAGCAATTGCTCCTTAAAAAAAAACATGAACTTTTCTTTTAATTACACATGGAAAATAGTAGGAGTGTGAGAGGAAAGGTTACTGTGTGTTAATTTTACCTTATATTGAAGGTCTTTGAGCTGATCAAGCAAGTTCTGTGTCTGCAGAATCAGAAAATGAATGAACATTTAGCTAAGTTTTCTGAACCCAATGTAATTGGAAATAGAATAATATTGTAACTAGGTATGATCATTTCACGTTTCGGTTCGGATTTCAGTTTGGATATAATGGGTAGAGATTATTCGAATTTTAAAAAACAATAACTAAACATTTTTCAAAAAAGGTGTACCTTGAGAGCTTGAGTTTGCTTCAAGGAAGAATCAAGTTGCCTCTCTAATGCCTCAAGCTCCTTAGTGTTAAGAGGGTCAAGATCTTCTCCTGACAAGTTTCTATTTCATCGAATCCCCATTGTCGAAAAAAATATCGAATAAGTGAGAAGGTTTGAGTGAAAGATCTATAAAAAAAACCAACTAAAAAAGATAGTTCAAACTATAATAAACTGAGCTAACAATGTTGGTTTAATTTAATCCATTTAACATCTCTAATTTTATATTAATATAAGATCGATGTTAGGTTTTTTTATTAATCAAAAGAGGGATATTCAAACACTAGATTTTAAGATATTAAACCATAATCATCGTACCTTAGACGGCTTTAGCAATGGCCCTTGATATTATTCTTTGTAAGTTTTGAAGTAATGAAATATGGATTTGCGTGGGTTTTGGTTCATCCTAAACAACATCGCGCCGTTTTACGTCGTGTGAAACTACACGGCATGCGTTTGTGTATTTTGGGTGCTTTGACTTCCATTTTTTATCATCACACTTCGGAAGAGGGGTGTCAAAATTTGTTGCGGTTAGTAACAGACTTGGCTAATTTTGGCCCGCGGGCTAAAATATGACCCGACAGACTGTGGGCTTTTAATCCATACGGGTTATTGTTAGATTTTTTAAAATATTTTGATTTTATTTGAAGTTTCAATAGGGAGTTCGTGTATGTATATGCCCAAGTTTTAATTATCATAATCAATATGTATGTCACATTAGATATGTTGTGTATATATAATATTCCACCTATAATGATATTGATTTGTATTAGTTTTAGAAATATATTATGATTATAATGTTTATAGATGGATAATATTGATTTGTATTAGTTTTAGGAATATTTTTGGTTATTATAATTTATATTATTATGAATTTTTATTTCTATTAGTTATTTATTTTTTTCCAACAATCTTACATATGAATAGGATATTTTTTTCTCACCTGGTATTATTACATCATTAGAGGGAGAAATAACTTTCTTTCATTTTCTTCAAACGATAGAAAATGGTTGATAAAATGAATAAAAAAATGAACAAAGCGAACACAATTCAACGAAAATTCTTTGAATATGCTCCAAATCCGTCATGCGACTGTTCCCCTTACTTATCGATTAAAATCATCGCTCAGCTCCTCTGTATCTTCGATATTAGCAACCTGCGCATGTTGTTCTTTCAACTCAACCGAGTCGATTTCTGACCACTATCGACCTAGCATCCCACGACCTCACAGATAACTACCTTGCCTTTGTGTTGTCCAATCCATTTGTTAGCCTCGCTCTTCTATCTCAACACTGCAAAAAAAAACACGGGTTTTTCAATGAATAGATCAACGGATCAGTCCGTTGATGGCACTTTCCAACGGATGCCAATGGATGTCCTAGAATGGTCAACGGGTAACTATCTGTTGCAATCCTGTTACAATTGGCTGAGCAACAGACACAATCTATTGCATATATCCGTTGAACAACCATTGGAAACCCTAAAATCTGGCAACCGGATGTCTGTCACAAAGCGCAACGGATGTCCGTTGACAATGGAAACAGATGCCCATTGAAATTGTAACTTCAAGGTTTTCGTTGAAATATTTCAACGTGGATTTTCAAAGGGCATCCGTTGAGGATTCTAACGGATGATCATTAAAAAATCACTATTTAATGACCGAAATCAAAGCTTCTACCACCGCAACAGGGCCCGGACCGTGTGGTCTCTTTTCCAGTAGAGAACGTGGGGGGACCAAGCTATCAACAACAACTGTCATTTTTTTTTCAAATAGAAATATATATAGATCGAAAGAATGGATTTATAGAATAAAATATCCTGTAACAATGAAGTTACTCAAAAGATTTTACACGGATTGGAGCAGTTCATGAGTTTTGTTTCGATGTAACCTTTGTGTCAAGAACGCGAGACAATGTTATGTCCCTTCAAAGGATACAAAAATATGAAATATCGAAGTCAAGAAATTGTTTGCAAACATCTTTACAAGGTGGGTTTCGTAGAGAATTACGAAAAGTGGTTATTTCACGACGAAAATTGTGACATTAGAGATATTGTGCAAGAAGCGCACGAAATAGAAAGAAGTAAAGAAGTTGTTTACGAAGTATCGACGACCAATCCATATGTGGAAATGGTGTTAGATGCTTTTTCTAGAGTTGTTGAACAACTGCATGAAGAGATGACGAACATCGAGGCACGCCGATTTTTCAACCTATTGGATTCGGCGAAACAACTTATATATGAAGGTTGTCATGAAGGTCAATCTCATTTATCTTTGTCATCAAGATTGATGAGTATAAAAACAAACTACAATATTGTTGAAAATTGTATGGATTCATTTTGCAAAACCATGCGTGAATATTTACCGAAAATAATCAAGCTCTCGAGACATACTATGAAACAAAAAATGTTTTAAAAGATTAGGTAATACCACATGAGAAAATTGATATTTTTTAGAAAAAAGTTGCATGTTGTTTTGGAGAAATGATAAAGACATGTTGGAATGCAAATTTTATGGTTTAAGCAGATTTCGTCTAAAGAAACCATATTCACGTAAATATGTATCATACAAAAAAAATGTTCCATATGCCTATAGTAAACAGGTTGAGAAGGTTATTTGAATCGATAAAAACCGTTGTGACAATGAGATGACATGGAGAATACTCGACTGGCGAAGGGATAATACAACATCCAACGGATGGTAAGGCTTGGAAAGATTTCAATGAAATATTTTCCGAGTTCGCGTATGAGATGAGAAATGTTTATCTTTGCCTGTGTATCGATGGTTTTAGTCCATATGGACAATCTGGAAGTCAATATTCCCTATGGTCGGTGATTTTGTCTCCTTATAATTTGCCTCACGATATGTGTTTGAAAAAAGAATAATGTGAGTACATACATATATATTATATGTGTATACCTTGAGCTGCTGCAAAACTCGCGAGCTTTCCTCTATTTGAGAAGATGATTAGGGCAACCTCAGCATCACAGAGAACTGAAAGCTCACATGCTTTCTTCAAAAGACCATTCCTTCTCTTTGCAAAAGTCACTTGCCTGTTGATCTTATTTTCTATCCTCTCCAACTCAACACGACCTCTTCCCATTTTGCTCCCTATATCTTCTTTTCCTTTCTAATTCTGAAATCACAGAGTAAAATGTCCTCTCTCTCACTCAATATTTGCAAATATATACATATATATGTAAGGGTTCTTTGTTTTGCACCTTTTGTTTTTCTCTTATTTCCCATTCTGCTTTTGTGTTTTCTCTCTTGAATAGTTGTTCTTATATTGTTATGTAGCTCATGAATGAATGATTAAAAGTCATAGCTAAAACCTTTCTTGCATCTTAAGATAGTGCAAACAAAAATGAAAAATGATGAATATACTTGGGTTGATCAGTATTTGCTTATTCTCTCTCAAACTCACGTGTTTCTCTCAAGGAAGATGAATATAGTTTTTCTGCAAATAATACCCGATATATTGATTTACCTCCTTGCATACATATATATGAGTTTTTAGACTGTTATACCCAACGGTTTGCTTAACAACCTCTGACAATAATATTCTTTGTGTCCCTTGTAAAATTCCCGTTTTAACCTCCCCGATTTTATTCTTCATTTGCTCATCCCGTTGTTCTTTGTTGCATGGGCTTATCTTCATTTTTCCGTGGGCTTCAACATTGCTGTTCCGGCGTTGCTGAGGAGATGGGCTTCTGTCTGGGCTTCAGCTTCAGCCTTCCTCGCATTGGGCTTCACCCGGGCGGCCCAACCTTGCTCTGATACCTTAGGGGTTCGAGAGGTTCTGGAGAATTCCTCAGAACCCCAAAGGTTTGTCTCCCCCGATGCTCCTCTTCATCGCAGCTGCTCCATCGCCATGCTCCCGCGCTGCTCAGCTTCATCAATCTCCCTCCTGAGCAGCCGGGGAGCTACTCCGATCCTACTTCTCAGCATGGTGAACCTCTCGGTGGGTAGGGGCTTCGTCAACTGATCCGCGAGCTGATCCTCTCCACGCACAAACCGTAAGTGAATCCTTCCTTCGTTTTGCGCCTCCCATACCACATGAAATTTAATTTTTATGTGCTTTGTTCGCTTGTGGTCGATCGGATTCTTTCCGATCGCGATAGCTGCCGTGCTATCGCTGTAGATAGGAACACCCCCTCGCATGCAAAACCCTAACTCCCCGAATAACCGTAGTAGCCAGGTTGCATGATTTGTAGCCGCACTCAGTGCCATGTACTCGGCCTCGACCGTAGATTGAGACACAACTGATTGTTTCTGGGTTTCCCAGCTAAAAACCGAACTCCGGATAGTGAAACAAAAACCGGTCGTACTTCGCATGTCTTCTGTACTCCCAGCTAGGTCTGCATCTGCATACCCAACTAGCTCAACATTTTCCACCTGTGTGAATATTAAACCCTAGCCCGTTGTCTCTCGTATGTATCTTAATACTCTCTTTGCGTTATTTAGGCTTTGTACTGTCGGTTTGGCATTGTTCCGTGACAGGTACGAAGCCGCAAACGCAAGGTCGGGACGGGTGGAGGCAAGATAGAGGATCCCGCCAACAATACTCCGGTACGTCGTGTGATCGGTAAGTTCGTCGCCGCCTTCTGCATTCTTAGAGTTTAGGGTTAAGGGAGTTCTTACTCCCTTTGAGTCCAGCATCCCAAACTTCGAAAGAAGTTGGGTTGCGTATTTTTCTTGGCTCAAGAAAATTCCACCAATGAGGTAATTAACCTCGAACCCAAGAAAATATCTAAGTGTACCCAAATCACTCATATCAAACTCTGAACTGAGCTTGATCTTAAACTCCTTAATCAGTTTAAAACAACTCCCTGATAAGATTATATCGTCCACATATAAGCAAATCACCAAAATATTACCTCCTTTAGTCTGGATGTACATTGTAGCATCGCAATGACTCCTAATGCACCCTTCTCGTAGAAAAAACGCATCAATCTTGCTATACCAGGCCCTCGGTGCCTGTTTTAAACCATACAACGCCTTGTTCAATCTTAAAACCATGTGTTCAGAACCAGTTACCTCGTAACTCGGTGGTTGTTCAACGTAGACTTCCTCATTGATCTCCCCGTTTAGGAAAGCTGACTTTACATCCATTTGATGTAAAGGCCAGCCCTTCTGAGCTGCCACGACTATCAAGGTCCGAATGGTATCGTGCCTTGATATCGGGGCAAAGGTTTCCCCGTAGTCTAACCCGTAGGTTTGTGTAAACCCCCGAGCCACTAGCCTTGCCTTGTATTTTTGAATCTTTCCCAACTCGTCCGTCTTAACCTTGTATATCCACTTTACCCCTATCACCTTTTGATTAGCGGGTCTCTCAGTCAGATACCATATTTCATTCTTCTGTAGCATTTTCATTTCTACGTCCATGGTCTCTTTCCAATTTGGATGTTTTAATACTTCCTCATACGTCGTAGGTTCTACCGTAGCTAGGTAGCAACTCTCTTCCGACTCTATCTCATCTGAATCCTCATCCATCCTGTAGATGTCACTGAGTCTACGCGTCTTGTGAACCTCCCTAGACGATTCACTAGTGTTCCCCGTACTTGCCTGCTGTGTCGTAGGTGTGTTCGACAATGAGAGTCTTAGTGGAGTCATAGGCGGTGTTGTTCGACTACCACTCTCACCCCCATGTCCTGATGAGCTACCTACCTCAAACATAGTAGGTACTCCCTCTGGATTAGTAAGACTTTGGGAATTTAGGAAACTTACTGGTACGTCCACTTTTGGTTTTTCAGCCGTTGTCTCCCAATCCCAACCTTTTTCTTCATCAAATACCACGTCCCTTGACACCTCCACTTTTCTAGTTTCAATCACGTAGACACAGTAGCCTTTACTTAGGCTACTATAACCCACGAAAACACAAGTCTGAGACTTGTCGTCCAGCTTGCTCCTCTTCTGTGATGGGATCATCCTATAGCATAGGCACCCAAACATCTTCAAGTGTCCAACAGATGGCTTATGTCCACTCCAAGCCTCTAAGGGGGTCTTATCCTTCAATGCCCTTGTAGGCAAACGGTTTTGGATATACGCCGAAATGAAAACCTCTCTGCCTAAAACTTGTTAGGCATATTTTTATCCTTCAGCATACTCCGTGTCATTTCCATTAGGATACGGTTCCTCCGCTCAGCTACCCCGTTCTGTTGTGGCGTGTAAGCCACACTTAGTTCCCTGACTATCCCCCTTTCGGCCAACAAATCCGAAAACTCCTTTGAGTTGAATTCTGTCCCTCTATCGGACCTTAGCTTTTTAACCTTCTTCTCCGTTTGATTCTCAACTTGAATCACAAATTTTCTAAAAACCCCGAGTACATCAGACTTAAGTCTTAGGAAATATACCCATGTCATATGGGAATAGTCATCTGTGAAAGTGAGTAGATAAATACTCCCATCTAACGATGGTGTACTCATTGGTCCACATAAGTCCGTGTGGATCAACCCCAAAATGTTCTCCGCCTTATATTCTGATGCTTTCGGGAATTCCTGCCTGTGTTGCTTCCCCTTCACACACGCTTCGCATACCTCTTTTACTAAGGGCACCTGTGGTAGTCCCTTCACCAAGTTACCCTTCTGTAACTTTTCCAGGTTGTGTAACCCGGCGTGACCCAGCCTCTTGTGCCATAGCTCAGACACTCCCAGTTTCTCCTGAGTCACTCTAGCCTCCTCCTTGACTATCCTCCATTTCAGAGGATAAGCCTTTCTAGCCATAGGCACTTCCACCACCTTAGTTCCAGCTAGGGGTGGGCAAAAAACCCGCGTTACCCGTCCCGTCCCGAAACCCGTCCCGAACCCGCAAAAAATTACTCGTACCCGCGGGTGCGGGTTCGGGTTCAGGTAATTTAATTTCAATACCCGCGGGTTCGGGTTCGAGACGGGTTTTTTAATTCCATAAACGGGTACCCGCGGGTCCCGCAAAAAATTACAAAATTACCCCTAAATTTAATGTTTATTACCTAAATACCCTTGAGAACCCTAACCTAACTTTTCTTTCAGTGTTTCAGACAGATTCTCGCCGGTCCAGAGGGGAAATGGATGGTTGGTGCGGCGGTTGGAACGAGGGAATCCGACAAGGAGAGGTTGGAGCACCTGGTGAAGGCAGGAGCCAACGCGGTGGTGTTAGATAGTTCGCAAGGGAACTCAATTTGTCAGATTGAGATGATCAAATATGTGAAGAAGACATACCCGGAATTGGATGTTATCGGTGGAAACGTGGTGACGATGTACCAGGCGCAGAATTTGATTCAAGCAGGAGTGGATGGATTGAGGGTTGGAATGGGATCTGGGTCGATACGTACGACGCAAGAGGTTTATGCCGTTGGACGCAGACATCTCTATGACTAAAGCTCCATTGATCATTTTATCGAGTACACCAGACAGGTTACCCTTTTGCTCGAACAAACAGTGAGCTTTTATTTGATACATTGATTGGCAATTTGCAGATATTTTGAAGGTCAGATGGCTCCAATGTCAGAAGTAGATGATGAGAATGAAGAGGAGCCTCCACCAATTTTGAGTTTTTTTTTGCGTCGCGGGTACCCGCGGGTTTCAAAAGTTTTTGCGGATTTTTGCGGGTAGCGGATACCCGCATCCTGCGGGTACAAGTACGGGTACTAAAATCAGTTACCCGTGCGGGACGGGTTCGGGTGCGGGTAGCGAGAATTTCGCGGGTACCCGCGGGTGCCCACCCCTAGTTCCAGCACTATCGCGAATCAAGCATTTATCTTCCATGAATACATCTTCGTATCCATTTCTCACCATCTGCGGCACACTAAGTAGGTTCTTGTCTAACCCCGGTACTAAAAATACGTCTTTAATAACTTTGATACCCTTCTTAGTATGAACTTGAATATTACCTTTACCGGTAGTGGTCAAAACCCCTCCATTTCCAACCTTTATAGGTACTCTAAAGTACCTATCTAGCGTTGTGAAATAACCTTCATGTTTTGTCATATGATTTGTAGCGCCACTGTCTACTAACCAAACGTCGTCCTCAAATATTTCATGTGTCAAGTGTGCTGCCGTAAACAACATATTTTCTTCCTCTTCTTCTTGTTGATTCAACTGTGCCTGATTCTATGCTGGTCGCTTGTTCTTGCATTCACGTGAGAAATGACCTAGTTTTCCACACGTGTAGCATTCTTTCTTAGTCTTGTTTTGTCTGCTTTGCTCTCCTTGATTTTGCTTTTTTCTAAAGAATCACTGGCTCTCCTGATGGTTATCCTTTTTGCATATGCTGCAGTAGCTCTTCCCCTTAGGTTTGTATCCTCCTTTCCCATAGGGTTTCTTACTAGACTCAGATCTCCGTGGCTGACCTTAAGCCCTTTGAACTTCGCCTGAAACGCACCTTCCAGGCCTCCACCATGTCTGTCTTCAAGTCCCGACTCTTGAGACTAAAGAGAGATGACAAGTTCTCCCACCGTGAGTGTGGTGAGATCCTTTGTCTGTTCATGACCCCAACGTATAGGTCAAAACGCTCCTGTAATGAGCATAGTATCTTTGACACCAGTGTGTCCTCCTTAATGTCGTCTCCAAACGCCCTCATCTCGTTAGCTAGTTCAGTCACCTTGTTGGCAAAGTCTTTTATGGTCTCCTTGTCACCCTGTCGTAGGGTGTAATAGTTGGCTCTTAGACGCTGGAGCTTGATCATAGCAGTCTTGGGGTCCCCTTGGAACCTCTCCTTGAGGAGATCCCAAGCATCCTTCGACGTCTCGCACACGGATCTGTGCGCAGCAAATATTTCCTCCGATATTGCGCTGAACAAAAGTTGTAACGCAGTCTGGTCTTTTGCTTTTAACTCTTCCCACGTTAGGATCGCCTTCTGCACCTCCTCACCCATGGGAACACCCCTCGTAGCGGGTTTTTCTGGTAGTGTGGCGTACAAGTATGAAAGCATTAAGATCCACCATTCATTAAGTACAAGACTTCATTACATGGTTGCAATACTCTCTAGGTCATGAGCTAAAACCTTTCTTGCATCTTAAGATAGTGCAAACAAAAATGAAAAATGATGAATATACTTGTGTTGATCAGTATTTGCTTATTCTCTCTCAAACTCACGTGTTTCTCTCAAGGAAGATGAATATAGTTTTTCTGCAAATAATACCTGATATATTGATTTACCTCCTTGCATACATATATATGAGTTTTTAGGCTGTTATACCCAACGGTTTGCTTAACAACCTCTGACAATTATATTCTTTGTGTCCCTTGTAAAATTCCCGTTTTAACCTCCCCGATTTTATTCTTCATTTGCTCATCCCGTTGTTCTTTGTTGCATGGGCTTATCTTCATTTTTCCGTGGGCTTCAACACTGCTGGGCCGGCGTTGCTGAGGAGATGGGCTTCTGTCTGGGCTTCAGCTTCAGCCTTCCTCGCATTGGGCTTCACCCGGGCGGCCCAACCTTGCTCTGATACCTTAGGGGTTCGAGAGGTTCTGGAGAATTCCTCAGAACCCCAAAGGTTTGTCTCCCCCGATGCTCCTCTTTGTCGCAGCTGCTCCATCACCATGCTCCCGCGCTGCTCAGCTTCATCAATAATACATATACATTTGTATATCACAATGTCCCAAGTACAGTGTGTCAGCATACTAGAATCTTTCATAAATCTTGTTTTCCTTCTCTTCTATATATATATATATATACTTACAGATACTATTTATATATTCTCATATGCATATGACAAAACTCAGATTTCTACTCGAATTTGATTTTTGAAGATGGATAGTAAACATATATACATTTGTGATCTTTGTTATGTACAAGATTATAAAAAAAATGTATATTTGACGATTAGAACAGATTTTTTTATACTTATAAAAAAGAGAATATGGTTTCAAGCTCATCATCCACCACACTTATAGTGTTTTATGGTACAAGATGCTTTCCATTTATAGAAAGTTGTAGAATTTTCCATCTTTCTAATTTAGAAATCTTCATAAACTCCAACAAACTGTAGTTCCGGATATTTTAAAGAAAAAGCCCTAAACTTCTTTAATCTAGTCCTTTTGTAAAAGAGTTTCGTACTAAGTAGTTTATCCTTAAAGTATGATCCGTACACATGCATTGGTAAATTGCTAGATCGGACGGTGGAGAAAGAACGATGCGGAGCTGAGTTGATGAGAACGCAAAACAGAATAGCAGGACAATGAATTATGGAAGACACTGATGTTTCAGAGAGCTTCAGCAACATTCAGTTGCGGATTCAAGTCCTCTATCCTCGTCTCAACCTTCGGATTGTGCAAACGGTGAAAGGTAAAACCGAAAAACTTTCTGGATTTTGCAAAATTGTAGAATTAGGGTTTGAACAAAAAAGGGAAAATGAAAGAACAGAGAGTTAGGGTTTGGAATCGAGTGAATAATGCCTTAATACAATTTTTGTGAATAATGCCTTAATTCCTTCCAATTGTGCTTTTACATCATATATATGTGATTTTCATCCATTACAAAACGATTTCTAGCTAGGGTTGTTTCTGGTTTGATTCTTTGCCATTTTGGGATACAAAAACATGTTTGACGACATGTACAGACAGTGTATGTGTCTGTCCTTCTTCTGGGTTGGCTTAGGTAGTAGATGCCACTCCCTTGTTGCTCCTTGCTTGTTCTTCAGTAGGCTGTCCTTCCTGACAGCTTTTCTCCTTTCCTTGCTCCTGCCCTCACGTGCATTTCCTCTTCTTCCTCTTGCTCTGCTTCTTCTTGTTCTGCTCCTTGTTCCGTTTCTTGCTCCGCTTCTTCCTCTCCAGGTTGCTGAAGGTGCTCAGCTTCTTCAGTCTCCTTCCTGAGCATCTTCGGCATGACTCCTAGCTTCCTCCTTAGCTCCTTGAACTTTTTGGTGCCTAGTGATTTAGTTAGGATATCTGCAAGTTGTTCTTCACCTGGAATGAACTTCAATTGTATAACTCCATCTGAAATAGCCTCCCTGACAACATGAAATTTAATTTGGATGTGCTTCGTCCTTTTATGATCAAC
>CM071876.1:3106218-3118994 GCA_036759665.1 Gynandropsis gynandra
TATCTCGTATAACACATCTTGCTTCAGAAAATTCCACTTGATACCCATTTCTAACCATCTGGGGCACGCTAAGTAGATTTTTGTCTAGGCCGGGGACCAAGAAAACCTCTCTTATAGTTCGCTTGCCCTTCTTAGTGACCACTTCAATGTCTCCCTTTCCTTCAGTCACTATAGTTTCTCCATTTCCGACCCTTATAGGAACTTTGACTGTTCTGTCCAAAGTGGTGAAGTACCCTTCTTCCCGGGTCATATGGTTCGTTGCCCCACTATCTATCAGCCATACGTCCTCGTCAAAATTTTGGTGTGCAACGTGAGCTGCAGTGAATAGAGAGTTGTTATCTTCCTGTTCTTCTCTATTCATCTGAGCCTGATTTGATCTAGGCCTCTTGGACCCGCAGTCTCTTGAGAAATGACCCGGTTTACCGCATGTGTAGCATTCTTTTCTGGTCTTGAAAGTTTTGGAACTTTCAGACTTATCTCCTTGCCCCTTGTTTCTGTAAAAACATTGTGACTCCACGTGATTATCCTTCTTACAGATTTCACAAAATTTCTTACCCTTGAACCTGAAGTCAGGTTTTCCATATGCTTTCTTGCTGTTATATTCTTTCTGCATAAACTTTTGGGGCTTAGCTTTAACTTGAAAAGCTCCTTCTAATCCTTTATTCCTCTCATCCAATCTGAACTCCTGGGACTGTAATGCTATGACCAGCTCTCCTACGGTCAATGTTGCAAGATCCTTTGTTTGTTCAATGACTCCTACGTAAGGATCGAAACGTTCTTGCAACGAGCATAGCATCTTGGACACAATCGCATCTTCTGTGATATTATCACCGAAAGCTTTCATCTCATTACTTAGCTCCATGATCTTGTTGGCAAATTCCTTGATACTCTCCTTCTCTCCTTGCTCGAGGGTATAGTAATTTGCCCTTAACCGCTGCAACTTGATCATTGCAGCTTTTGGGTCACCTTGGAATCTCTCTTTCAATAAACCCCATGCTTCTTTTGAGGTATCACACACAGAGATGTGTGTTGCAAATATCTCCTCAGATACTGCAGTATGGAGTATTTGTAATGCAGTCTGATCCTTCTCATCCATTGCTTCCCATAAGGAAAGCTCCTTCTTCTGCTCCTCTGTAGGGTTTTCAACCTTCTCAGGCATGTTTGACATGCCTTCAGTCACCACTTTCCAAAGTCCCTTGGACCTTAGAGCAGCCTTGATTTTGATGACCTATAAACTGTAATTTCTTCCGTCAAACACTGGAACGTGTGGCTGGTTCTGCATCTTTAAAAACTTTCATTGTTGTGCTGATTCTTGTTTAATGTTTTGTGCTGATGTTGTGCTAATATTGTGCTTTGTTTGTGCTGTAGTGCTTCCTCACGGCCTTGAGAACTCTGATACCACTGATGTTTCAGAGAGCTTCAGCAACATTCAGTTGCGGATTCAAGCCCTCCATCCTCGTCTCAACCTTCGGATTGTGCAAACGGTGAAAGGTAAAACCGAAAAACTTTCTGGATTTTGCAAAATTGTAGAATTAGGGTTTGAACAAAAGAGGAAAAATGAAAGAACAGAGAGTTAGGGTTTGGAATCGAGTGAATAATGCCTTAATTCATTCCAATTGTGCTTTTACATCATATATAAGTGTTTTTCATCCATTACAAAAACGATTTCTAGCTAGGGATGTTCTGGTTTGATTCTTTGCCATTTTGGGATACAAAAACATGTTTGACGACATGTACAGACAGTGTATGTGTCTGTCCTTCTTCTGGGTTGGCTTAGGTAGTAGATGCCACTCCCTTGTTGCTCCTTGCTTGTTCTTCAGTAGGTTGTCCTTCCTGACAGCTTCTCTCGTTTCCTTGCTCCTGCCCTCACGTGCATTTCCTCTTCCTCTTGCTCTGCTTCTTCTTGTTCTGCTCCTTGTTCTGTTTCTTGCTCTGCTTCTTCCTCTCCAGGTTGCTGAAGGTGCTCAGCTTCTTCAGACACATGTCAATATTATATTGGGTGAGAGAGATCCCATAAATACGACTGACCTTTCTTTGTTAATTTATATTTTTGAGTTCAGAGATTCATGTGATCTAACCTTAAAGTAGCTGAAAGTTGAAAGAAAGCCTCGTATATTTTTCAGAATTTACGAAAATGCCCTCATAATTTTATTTACAGAAATTTTAAATTGATATTTTAAACCTGATTATGAGTATCAATTCGTATAGTTTTAAGAAATTTAAATAATCGAAAAAATTACGGTAAATTGAATTGAACATGACAAGACAAAGAAGAAAAAAAGTGGAAATAGTGTTGCGATTAAACCTATATTCTCAAACGGATAATGAGACTTGCTTAATATCTTCACAAAAAAAACTCCAACAAGTGAACATTCGTTTGAATGTATGCAGAGCAAGAAAATAGAAGAGAATTAACATGTCTTTTACGAGTTCATATCAAGTAATTTTGATCTTACGTCTTGGAAAGGAGGAGAGTTTATTAATAGATAACCAAACTTATAAAATACACACATCAATGACCTCTATTTATAAGTGAAAACAAGTTGTCTCTTCCTCTCGTTCAAACTGTAATTTTTACCAGAAAAAACCAACTTAATAAACTCTACTTTTAACGGTCTCCAGACTTGACTTTTATAACAAGAATGAACTTCATTTCTTCTTCTATATTAAAGAGTTAAAAAAACATAACATATCCTCACTTCATCATAAAAAGACTTTGATGTATAATCACCCAAGAAGGATAAGATGAAACTTCAACAAATCTCCACTTGTTTAAACTTCTCATTCTTGATCAAACTGTTCGAACAAGCCATCCCTTCCATAAATACCAAGCTTCCATCATGCTTCAATCACTCTTAGCATGCTAAGAGTGTTCTGAAATTTCATTACTGGTATGCTCTTTATCAGAACATCTGTTGGTTTGTTTTCTATATGAATTTTCAGAACCTTGACATTTCCTTGTGCAATGATATCTCTAATAAAATGAAGGTGAATATCAATGTGTTTTGTTCTCTCATGGTGCACAATATTCTCGGATAGGTTTATAGCACTTTGAGAATCACAAAACACTTCTACACTATCTTACACAAAACCAAGCTTCTCTGTTATCCCCTTTAACCATATTCCCTATTTAATTGCCTCTGATAAGACCATATATTCTGCCTTGGTCGTGATAATGAAACTACGTGTTGAAGGCTTGATTTCCAGCTAACGACACTTCCACCAAACATGAAGATAAACTCGGAAATAGACCTTCATTTGTATAAGTCATATGCATAGTCTACATCACAATATCTACTAATTTTCATTTCTGAACTTCTGGTGTAACTGAGATCGAGTCTTTCTGTTGCTTTGATATACCTAAGAACCCATCTAACAGATTTCCAATGATCCTTTTAAGGTTTGATCATAGATCTACTTATGACTCTTATAGGATAGGTTAGATTAGGTCTTGATCCTATCATAGCATACATGATGCTACCAACAACATTTGCATAAGGAATCTAGTCTTTATAGTTCTCATCATATTCTTTACTCGAACATAACTTGAAATGTGCTCATAAAGGGATTTAAACAAGCTTTGCATCTTCCATTCCAAACTAGATTAATATTTTTCTCAAATATTCTGATTGAGTTAATACAAACTTGTTTAAGGATTTGTCCCTCTGAATTGTCATGCCTAGATCCTCCATATCAAATTCAGTCCCTAAGACGTCCTTTAACCTTTTGATTTCAAACAAGTTCCTTGATGAAATGAACATGTCATCAATATATATCAGCAGATATATGTATGAACCATCTTCAAGTTTTCTGAAGTAAACACACAGATCACACTTGCTTTTCTGAAAACTCTGAGATTTGATAAACAAATCAAACCACTAATTCCATAATATAGGAGATTGTTTAAGACCATATAGTGATCTCTTCAACATGCATACCATATCTTTTTTCCCTTGGATTTGAAAACCTTCTGGTTAATCCATAAAGATTTGTTCATCCAATGTGTCGTGAAGAAATGTTGTCTTCACATCCATTTGTTCTAACTCCAGGTTCTGATGCACCACCACTGATAGTAATACCCTTATAGACATATGCTTGACAACATGAGAGAAAATTTATGCGTAGTCTATGCCTTCAATTTGTGAGAATCCCTTAGCAACCAACCTTGTCTTAAACCTTGGTTTCTATACCCCTAGTATCCATGGTTTGTATTTCAAATTCCGCTTGCAGCCAGCAACCTTTTTTTCTTTTGGTTTATCAGTCAAAACCCATGTTTGATTCTGTATAAACATTGGATGTCATCTTTCATGGCTTATTCCTATGACTTCCAATCATTGGTCCTCCTTGCTTCTTGATATGTCTTTGGTTCCTCCATGTTAATATCTTCTGCTGACATAAATACAAAAGCCACAACATCTGATTCCTTATATCTCTTTGGAGGCTTCCCTTTGTTGTTCTATCTCCGGCTAACATGTAGTCAAATAGATCTATTATTTCCATTTTATCGTCTGATTCTTCTTCTTCCTTTTTTATACTCATTTTTTATGATTTATTTATCTTTATTGTTTTTAGAATTCCATTTAGAAGATTGAACTCCATTCATCGCCAAACTTTGTAGCCCTTATAACACCTATAAGATAATCTATAAACGCTCTTTTTCTTGCTCTTGGCAGTAGTTTGCCTTGATTTGTATGTACATATGCAATACATCCAAGTCTTCTCAAGTGTCCATATGTAGTTTCAGAACCAGACCAAACCTCCTCTGTATCTTGAAGTTGAAAACAGTGGATGGAGACCTATTAATGAGATATACTGAGGTAGATGCCATCTCAACCCAGAAAACTTTCCCTAGACCAGTTTCACTGAGAATACATTGCACTTTTTCCATTATTATGCAATTTAAACGTTCTACAACCCCATTTTTGAGGGGTATACACACAAGTTTGATGTCTCTAAATTCCTTTGTCCTTCCAATGGTTGTCAAACTTATTATTACAAAACTCTAGACCATTGTCTGTGGTTAGAGTTTTCACCTTCTTATTGCTAGTAATGTTTTCTACCAGTTTTTGCCATTCCATAAACTTATCAAAGACTTCTTCCTTTTTCTTAAGAAAATATATCCACACATTCCTTGAAAAAACATATATAAAGGTGACAAAATACTGATATCCTGACAATGAAGGGGTTACATTAGTAAAGCCCCATAAGTCTGAGTGAATGTAATATAAAACACCTTTAGAAACATGTTTTCCTAAGCTGAAAACAAGCTAATGAGATTTCCTAAAAACGAAATTTTCACATAGCCTTAGAATTGAAACTTCATCACCAGAAAATATTTCTTTATTGGTTAGAATATTCATTCCTTTCTGTGACATGTGTCCTAGTCTACTATGCCATAACTTTATTTTATAATTCGAAAACTTACTTGGTTTGTCTCTTCCACAACTGTTCTTCCTTCCAAAACATAGAGACCATCTCTAAATGTTTCCTTAAGAATTGTTTTGCAACCTTTGATAATATTTAGAGTTCTTTCTTGTGATTTTTACCAACAACCATGAACTTATAAAGCTCTTAGTGAGATAAGATTTCTTTTCAAATCTGGAATATATCTCATTTGTCAATAGCACCGATGCACCTTCCTCTGCGTCTATTCTAATGTTGCATATTCCTCTTATTTCACAAGTTGTATTGTTATTCATTCTAACTCTTCCTTTTCCTTGTTCTTGAAATTCAATAAACCAGTCTCGATTTGGAGACAAATATAATGTGTAGTCAGAATCCATAATCCATTCTTCCTTTGCATTGTGTGCAGAAATCTGCATGACTTCAAAATGATATGTAGTGAGTACCTCTGATTTATCATATTTCCTTTAGCAATATCAACCTCTCCTTTATCATTTTAAGTCTGATTTATCTTCTTTGCATAACAATCTTTCTTGAAATGACCTTTTTGCCGCAATACCAACACTCACCCTTTCTTCTTGATTTGGATCTTGATCTAGACTTCTTGCATTTTGAACTTTCTCTATGTTCATACCTTCCTCTAGCACTGATACCTTCACCATGTTGTTCTTACCCGATGCTATCAACTCAAGTTTTTTCGATCTTGCAGTCGCCTTAACTTCTTCTAGAGTGATGCTCATTCTTGAGTACTTTAACACTTCCCTTAGTTGTTCATATTGTGGTGGTAAGGAGTTCAAAAGATACACAGTTTGATACTCCTCATCAACCTTCACTTGAAAGGTTTTGTAAATCAAAGAGCAGCTTTTAGAAGTCATCAAGGTTCTTCTCAATAGGTTTTTCCTCATCCATTCTAAAGCCAGATATTCTATGTATCAACTACATCATGTTTGGTAAATATTGCTCGAGATATAATCTTTCCAACATATTCCAAATACCAAAAACAAAATTTTCTTGAATAACCTTCCACAGGAATCACTACAAAAAACATGTCATTTTCAATGGACAAATCCGTTGAAAATGGTAGTTTTTCCATTGAAATAAGTTATTTCCAACGGATTTCAACGGATTCTTGACCATTGGTAATCGATCATTGGAAACATGCATCCATTGCAATTTTCAACGGAATTTCAACGGCCAAAATCCGTTGGAAATTTTTCAACGGATATTTCCAACAGGCATTCGTTGGAAATTTTAACGGATGTTCGTTGAATATTTCAACGGGTATCCCCTGGAACATTGAAAGATTTAGCGGAAAAATTGGAAATTGCCAACGGATTGGTAGTTTGAGCATAAATTTTAAATATAGATACGGATATCCGTTTATGTTATGATTGTATAATAAAAAAACATATGATTATTTTATGACGAATTAAAAAAATATTAAATTTAATATATTAATTAAAAATCTATCAAAAATTTTAATTTAATATTTAAAGCAAACATTAAAAATAAAATACTATATCATCTAAAACTTTGTATTCTTCTTCTTTTATCCCATATTACGAAAATAAATGATGGTCGAGTTCCATCAAAACTAGATAACTATTTTTTATAACCCGATGATGGCGGAGTTTCATCAAAAATAGGCAACTATCTTTTATAACTGGTGAATCGTTCAAACATCATAGTGTATTGTGTTTAAATTTTTGGGAGAGGTTTTAATATGATTTGAGAGGTTTTTTTTAATATGCTAAAAATGAGTTGTTTCAACATCTTAAATACCCGAAATTTCAACGGGCATCCATTGGAAATTTCAACGGATGCCCGTTGAAATAGATGTCCAATAAAAACATGTCAAATCGTAACTTTTCGGTTTTTTTAACGAACATCCGTTGGAAATTACAATGGATGCCCTTTGAGAAAATCGAAAGGTTATGATTTGACATTTTTTTATTGGAAATCTATTTCAATGGGCATCCGTTGAAATTTCCAACGGATGACCGTTGAAAATGTGGTTAGGTGCAGAATTTGTAATTATGATTTTTTCCAAAGGGCATCCGTTGGAAGTTTCAAGGGATGCCCGTTGGAAATTCTAACGGATAGCCGTTGAGAAAAAAAAGATGGTTAGGTGTAGAATTTTGTAGTTATGATTTTTCTAAGGGGCATCTGTTGGAAATTTGGAAAAATTACAACGAGCATCCGTTGATAAATCTAAGGATTTTCAACGGTTCACCATGAAATCCGTTGGTATATATTTTCAACGGACATATCTGTTGGAATCCGTTGATAAGTAATTCAACGGAATGATCCGTTGGAATCCATTGATACAAATTTCAAACGAACGGATCTGTTGGAATCCGTTGATAAATATTTCAACGGACGGATCTGTTGATCCATCCGTTGATATGTACATGTTTTTAGTAGTGATTTGATCTGCAAGGCATAGAACAATTAAGTTTCTTACCCTTCTGCACCTCTCTTCTCTTAACTGAAGAGATATTGATCCATGATCCTTTTTACTATTTTGAGCTTCTAATTTCATTGTAATGATTGAAGCCATTCCTGGTGTAAAGTACATTTTTCTTCGAGTCTTTGGATCAATTCTTGATTCAAGTTGTTCTTCTTTTACCTATTCAGTTGGATCATCCAAGAGTGTATCTTGGAGTCCCATGATCTTTAAACCGATCATTATTTTATCCTTTTGGAGGGCAAAATCACCTTTGCCATTGAATTTTTCTACATCTAATCTTTGTATATGTGATGCCATTGTCCTAATTTTCTTATTGTATTTGGTTTAACGCTGCTTGATCAAGTTTACACAATTTGAAAGACTCATTGCCTTTATTTCCTCAAGGTATAACTTGATCGCTTCCTTTAAAATCCAAGTTTCAGTTCTTGAATCGTATCAAGAACCTTTTCTCCAACAATAAACCTAACTGTTTTCGATTGGTGTCTCAGCTGAGCCTCGGATAACTTCTTAAACTGCGTTGAGATTCCATTATAGCGACGATCATACCTAGATCAGAGTCTTACTCTGATACCTCTTGTTGCGTTTAAACCTAATACTTCCAAGCAGATAATGATATTTGCTTAATATCTTCACAAAAAATCTCCAACCAGTTGAAAACACTCGTTTGAATGTATACAAAAAACATAGCAAGAAAAAAAGAGAGAATTGAACGAGTCTTTTACGAATTCAGATCAAAATTTCTTGATCCTACGTCTCGAGAAGGAATAGAGCTTGTTAATGGATATTCAACTTACAAAATATATACACCAATCACCTCTATTTATAGGTGAAAACAAGCTGATTTCTTTCTTTGGTTCAAATTTTTAATTTCCACCAGAAAAAACCAATTTAACCAATTCTATCTTTAACGGTCTCAAGACTTGATTTTCATATTAAGAATGATCATTTCTTCTTCTATATTAAAGAGTAGAAACAACATAATATATCCCGATTTTATTGTAAAGAGACTTTGATGTACAATCACCAAAAAAAAAAAAAAAAGAGTTAACACATAGTGAAGACAAAATTGACAATTAATATGTGTGAACGTGTAAAGATGTAAACTCAAGAGAATTGACTATGTCGGTGAAGGTGTGTATCTTCTTATTTTATCTTTTTGAATACTCTTGTTTGAGTTTGTTTTATTGTATTATGTTTTTCTTCAATTTACTTTTATATATTAATGATTATGAAATAATGTAATCGAAAGACAAATAAAATAAAAATGGATTTTTTCAAAATATGTAGAGTGTCATTTAAATGATTTTTACGTGGATATACTCTATTAAGATAATTTAATCGATAAAAATAAAGCATAAAAATGTCTTTTAATCTCCAGATATATGCAAGAAAGTAGGTATATGTCAAAATCTTGGTATGTAAACTGGAGAATAAAGAAACGAGATTACTTTGTATCGCCATGATTTTATGAAATTTGTGTAACACCATGGCTTATATTTTCACATTTTAAATAATAACTAAAAATGATTTCAATCAGATCAAACGATCCAATATCACTTTAGATAATTCAATCGATTTAAACTTTTCGTTAATAATATCGCAGATATATATATATATATGTTGTAAAAAAACTACGATTATTTCCGTGAGAAAATCCGATGATAATAGAATGAATTTATCCACTGAAAAAAAAAATCCGGACCACTACTTGGAATTGGGATCCATTTTTAATGGGTCCCACACGCGACCCAATCCTACGGCTATCTACATCGTTCCATCTAATAAATAAACGGTCACGATTTAGAGCCTCGATGCTCGGGCGAAAGTGACATGTGGGGACCACAACAAGTTGTGAATTGAACTGAAATACATGCCACGTGGCTTCCGACATGACAGCTAAGTCACACAACAAAAGTACTTCGACGTGGTCCACTACCACGAGAAGAGATCGGACGGCTGAGAATCAATGCTTTGCAACCCCGTAGAAGGAACAAGAGCCGTAAGATTAGATTACGAAAAATAGACGGACACGGTCAACGTCGTCAAGTCGTAATGGGTTTCTCTTCGAAGTAGTGATCTTGGACCATCGGATTTTTTTAGTAAAAAAAGCCAATTCCCCATCAACTATTATAATTTATTTAAATTTTTTCATGAATTATCAGATACAGTTAATTCTTCCTTTATCTTATAAAATTCATCCGATTCTCTCTTCAATTATATCAATTCAGTTAATTCTCCCTCTGTTATATAAACAGTATATTGGTGTTAACCGACCCGGTTTTGATCCGATTTTGATCCGATTTTGACCGAAATCAAATACCCAATTTTGACCTGTATTATAACCGATTTTTAACCCGATTTCGACAATTTTTTAACCCAATTTCACTCAATTTTAACCCAATTTTATCCAATTTTAACCCAATTTCACCCAAATTAACCCGATTTCATCAAATTTAATCCGATTTCCACCCAAATTTAACCCGATTTTATCTAATTTTAACCCAATTTCACCCAAATTAACCCGATTATCGCCCAATTTAACCGATTTACTCACTTTTAACCTCAATTTCATCCAAAGTTTACCTCAATAACCGATTTTTAACCCGATTTTGACAACTTTTTAACCCAATTTCACTCAATTTTAACTCGATTTTATCCAATTTTAACTCAATCTCACCCAAATTAACCCGATTATCGTCCAATATAACCGATTTATTCACTTTTAACCCGATTTACTCTTTTTTTAATCGATTTAACTTGATTTTCGATTTACCTCAATTTCATCCAAAGTAATATAATTCCAACCCGATTTCACCCAATCTAATATAATTCCAACCCGATTTCACCCAAATTTTACTAGTTTTCACCGAATTTCAATCCGATGTACTCACTTTTAAACCGATATATTTTAAAATTTACGATCGTTTTTAAAATATATCAGATAAAATTTGAGATTTTATAATATTTTCTAAATTAAATAACATAAATTAAATCTAAAATAATTCTAGAAGATTCAACATCGGAAAGAATTGCAGAATAGGGGATTAGGAACCAGTAATTTTAGAATAAATAACACCCACGATTATATTATTCCACAACAACTTTTGCACTCCTGCATATTTTTCAATTTATAAAAAAACTTTACAAAATTTTACTTATGAGACTATAAAACGATAACAACACATTAAATTATATAGGGAAATTGTATATTTATAGAAAAAATATTAATTTCAAATTCTGGTAAAATTTTATAGCAATATCATTTACCAAAATTTAAAAAAATAAAAAAATCCTTTTAATTTTAAAGTTTAAATTTTATTTTGAAATAATTATGAATTTATAGTTATAGAACACAATATAATAATTAGTAAATTATAGGTGGTCTCAAATTTATAAGAGTATTAAACAGTGTTCAAGAAATTGGGTTAAATAATCAGTATTTATTAGGTTCTCGATTTTTCTCAAATCAGGATCTTAGATTATAAATCCATTAGGAGACTAGGAGATTAGACAGTCTAGACGGTCGTCAGGACGATGTCAATTAAATATATTAATCAAAACAACATTGTTGATCATAATAGAAAAAAATATTTTTGTTTAAATTTTATAGATATTATACTTCATTATTTTGGATGAGACTTCAATCAATATAATTATTTTTCAAAACAAAAATCTGAACATGTAGAAATTAATAGTTAATTTAATCTTATTATTTATGTAAATCGTACCTAATTTGAGTAACAATGCAAATAAAATCTTATTTATGTATATATTAGTGATTGAATAAAAAAATTAATATTGAATTGAATCAAATGAAAATATTTTAATGAACAATGTGGAGAGATATAATTAGATAATTAGAAATTAAATATTTAGATTATAATGGTTGAAGTTTACATTAAAGTGAAATCGTAAAAAATATGAAGAAATATTTAGATTAAATGGTAAATTAACGTTGAAGTGAAATTGTGAAGATTACGGAGGAGTGTAATTTCTTCCGGTTTTTAAATTTTTTTGTTAGGTTTTTACATTTGATATCTATTTATCGTTATTTGAAATTAAGTATTTGAATTATAATGATTGTTTACTACTAAAAATCACAATTTATGAATAGATTCTCACTACAAGAAAATCAGGTTTTAGGGACCGACAAATCGGTTCTCAATCCGTTTCTAAACTGGTTTAGGGACGGATTGGAGACGACCAATGGTAGTATCCAATCGCGCGACTCCAAATTTTTTCCGTCTCCAATCCGTTCCTAATTAGGGACAGAAATTTCAGTCCCCAATCCGACTCTAATTAGGGACCGAAAAAGTAGTCCCCAATCAGTTCCTGGATTAGGGACGGGTTTTTTCGGTGTCGAAAGTTTGGAAACGGACCACAAATCCGTCTCCAAAGTTGTACGCGTACGACAATTTCGTTTCGATTTCGATTTCGATTTGTGTTTACCTGATAGCAAGTGACAGTTTGGAAGCATCGGAGCTCTTGGCTGAAATCAGGCACACCAATAGTGTGATGAAGAATCCTGTTGGTTCCATAATCGTTCGAGTTGGGACCTCCGACAATACAGATCACAGGAAGATTCTCACTGTACGCGCCGGCGATCGCGTTGAGAACACTGAGTCCGCCGACGGTGAAGGTCACGACGCAGGCTCCGACGCCACGGGCCCTGGCGTACCCGTCGGCGGCGTAACCGGCGTTGAGCTCATTGCAACAGCCGATGAGGTTGAGCTCCGGCTCAGCGATCAAGTGGTCGAGCAGCGTCAGGTTATCGCGAGAATTGATAAAAATTTGGAGACGGGGTTTAATTTCCGTCTCCAATTGGAGACGGACATATAAGTTCCGTCTCCAATTGGAGACGACAGGCTGACGTTGGTTCCCAATTGGAGACGGCTAAAGCGCG
>CM071876.1:3128665-3143921 GCA_036759665.1 Gynandropsis gynandra
GACCTGACTACCAGGTGACTATGTGATATAGAGCCATATTAAAATCAACCTGTTTAATATGCATAAGAAACGACCTGACTACCAGGGGGCTTATGCATGATTAGTTCAGGAAATATTACTGAAAGAAATGCGATTTCTGAATACTATTGTAGTATTAGTCAGTAAAATAATCATTTAGGTGAAAGTCCATATCTATTTGATTAAATGAGTGTTCTAATAAATGCTGCAATTTTTCTTTCCAGGTTTCCCGAAAAATGTCTTCAATTTCTCTACGTGCCATTCTCGATGTCAACAAGCTTGTTGGGGAAAATTTCGATTATTGGTACCGCAACCTTAAGATCGTCCTCAAGCAGGAGAAGATACTCGATTCGATCGAGAACCCTATCAAGGAACCTGCTGATGACGACGAGGATGACTTGATTGCTTGGGTAAAGCAAAAGGATGACATTGACACTGCCAAGTGTATCGTCCTAGCCTCAATGAGTTCAAAACTCCAACGCGAGCATGAGGATATGGATCATGCCGCTATCATTAAGCATCTTAAGAAGATGTCCCGTGCACAGAGTAGAACGGCAAGATATCAGTTGTCGAAGGCTCTGTTCAAGTCCTGATTGTCTGTGAGCTCTTTGGTGGGGCCCCATGTTCGTAAGATGATCAGTCTTATTGAACAGCTTGTGAAGCTGGGGTGCACACTGGGCAAAGAGTTATCTCAAGATCTTATCTTGCAGTCATTGCATGAGACGTTCTCTCCGTTCATTGTTAACTTTAACATGAACAAGATGGACATGGATCTGCATGAGATGCTGAACCAACTGATTGACTATGAGAGTCAGTCAGTGTCTGAGACGTCTAAGGGACATAGTGCCGTGATGATGGTCGGCTCTTCTTCCAAGAAGGGCAAGGGCAATAAAAAGCCCAAGAAGAAGCTCCATGGGCCCAAGGGTGGTGTGACCATACCCAAGGGCAAAAGGGGTAAATCTGACCAAGCTGACACTGAGTGCTTCTTCTGCAAGAAGAAGGGGCATTGGAAGAGGAACTACAAATAATACCTGCAGTCTCTGAAGGGCAAGAAGCCAGGTAAGATTCTCATAGAAAATGTTTTCATGATTTTCTTAACTACTATTGATTCGTCTAGATGGGTATCGGATACCGGTAGCAGTTTTAACGTCAGCAATTTGTTGCAGGGGCTGAGGATCAATAGGAAGTTCAGGAAGGGAGAGTTCAGTCTGAAGGTTGGAAATGGCGCAAGTGTTGCTGCTCTAGCCGTAGGATCAATTTCCCTTGTAATGCCTACGAGAAAGACCTTATTGTTAGACGATTGTTATTATGTTCATAAATTTTTTCGAACATAATTTCTATTTCTATGCTTGATAGACGTGGATTTCGGACAGTTTTCAGTAATAACATTTGCTCTATTTATCATGGTGATGAATTTTGTATGAATGGTTATTTGCAACAAGGGCTGTATATCTTACCTGATGTTAATGTATAACAAATTAACATGCATGTTTCGGCCTTTAAGAGAAAGGTAGATGATCGTCAAAGAGAGACGTATCTTTGGCATTGTAGACTTGGTCATATCGGTGAGAAGAGGATAAACAGGTTGCATAAAGATGGGTTTTTGGGCCATTTCGATTATGAATCTTCTGCAACTTGTGAGTCCTGTCTCACTGGTAAGATGACCAAATCTCCGTTTAGTGGAAACAGAGAGAGAGAGCTACAGAACTCCTAGGACTGATACATACTGATATATGTGGACCTATGAGGGTTCAAGCCAGGGGTGGATATTCGTACTTCATCATATTCACCGATGATATGTCGAGATATCGATTTGTGTTCTTGATGAAACACAAATCCGAATCTTTTGAAATGTTCAAAGATTCCGCGGTGAGGTGGAGAAACAAACCGGAAAGAGTATCAAGGTGTTGAGATCTGACGGGGCGGTGAATATCTTAGTCATGAATTTGTCGATTATCTAAGGCAAAATGGGATTTTGTCTCAGTGGACTTCTCCCGGAACACCACAGCATAATGGTGTGTCCGAACGGAGAAATCGAACCTTATTAGATATGATGAGATCCATGATGGGGTTCACTGATCTTCCAATGAACTTATGGGGTTATACTTTAGTAACAGCTGCCTATCTGCTAAACAAAGTTCCCACCAAAGCAGTCTCGAAGACACCATATGAGATATGGAAAGGACGTAAACCAAACGTGAGACACATCAAGGTTTGGGGGTGTCCGGCCCTCGTTAAGAGACTTCAGCCAGACAAGCTTGATGCTAGGTCTGACAGATGTAGGTTCATAGGTTATCCCAAGGAAACTATGGGATATTATTTCTACCACCCGTCTGAACACAAAGTGTTTGTGGCCAGAACGACAACCTTTCTTGAAAGGGAATTCCTTGATGAAGGAATTCATGGTGGGGAAGTAGTTCTTGACGAGATTCAAGAACCCCATGAGCTAACACAAGCTCATGGACATGAGATGTCAAATGAGCGTTATTGGGTGAGTGATACAGTGTTAGGTTCCGACGCTTCATCTTCAAATGTTGAAGTGACAGTGCCCGTGTTCAGGAACCTATTCAAGAACCTGTTCAGGAACAAGCCCAACAAGATATCCCAGTGCAGGTTGAACCTGCTACACAGGCTTTCTTGAGAAGGTCAACACGTTCTCGACGTGCACCTGACAGACTTAATCTGATGGTGCAAGAGGATGTGGTCGGTCATGAAGATGACGACCCATTGACTTTCCAAGAGGCTATGCAAGGCTCTAATTCTGAGAAATGGTGGAAATCCATGGAATCCGAGATGGAATCTATGAAGATCAACAAAGTATGGAATTTAGTTGATTCTTCACAGGCTTCCAGACCGATAGGTTGTAAATGGGTTTACAAGAGGAAGATTGGAGCAGACGGGCAGGTAGAGACCTATAAAGCTCGTCTAGTTGCCAAGGGGTATAGTCAACGAGAAGGGATTGACTATGAAGAAACGTTCTCCTATGTAGCAATGCTCAAATCTATGCGGATTCTGCTTGCCATAGCGACATTCCATGACTATGAGATTTGGCAGATGGACGTGAAAACAACTTTCCTTAATGGAGAGCTCCAGGAAAAAGTCTTCATGACTCAACCTGAGGGCTAATTGGAATGATATTCCGACGTTGCAAGAGACGAAGTTCTGGTTATCCGAACAGTTCTCCATGAAAGATCTGGGAGAAGCAACCTATATTCTGGGAATAAAGATCTATAGAGATAGATCAAGGAGGTTGCTTGGACTATCACAGTCCCAGTACATTGATACCATCATGAAGAGGTATAACATGGAAAATTCCAAGAGAGGCTATCTACTGATAGTCACTGCAATTACTCTCTCCAAAGAGGATTGTCCTCAGACACAAGAAGAGAGAGAATGCATGAGTAGGATCCCATATGCTAGCGCAGTGGGAGCCATCATGTATTCCATGATATGTACGAGACCTGGTGTAGCCTTCGCACTAAGTGTAGCGAGTCGGTATCAGACAGATCCCGGTGAGGAACATTGGAAATTGGTGAAAACCATTCTCAAGTACTTGAGAAGGACTAGAGACCAATTCCTCGTTTATGGAGATTCTAACTTAGAGTTAGAAGGGTTCACGGATGCCAGCTTTATGTCCGATAAGGACGATAGCAGATCGACATCGGGGTATGTTTTGTCTCAATGGGGGTGCAGTATGTTGGAAAAGTTCCAAACAAGCTACTGTAGCTGATTCGATTACTGAAGCCGAATACATAGCGGCTTGCGAAGCTGCTAAGGAAGCGGTCTGGATGAGAAATTTCATAACTGAACTTGGTGTGGTACCTTCGATAAAGGAACAAATTCCTTTATTATGTGATAATACCGGGACAATAGCACAGGCGAAGGAACCAAGATCTCATAAAAGATCAAAGCATGTTCTGTGGAAGTACCATCTGATAAGGGAAATCGTTGAGCGTGGGGACGTTCAAATCCAGAAGGTAGAAGGAAAAAAGAATGCAACAGATCCACTCACAAAGGCGCTTGGTTCAAATAAGTTTGACAAGCACAAGTTGATGATTGGATTGAAGAACATGACATGCTGGAATTAGTTCTAGGACATGGCATGTTGGAATTAGTTCTAGGAATAGTACAACTGTTGTAACTATTTAAGAGCTATTTTATGTCTTGTATTTTGAACACTTATAAATAAATAGAATGGCATTATTTTATCATTTTGATGATATTTGCATAATATATATGTGTATATATTTTCATAGCTAGTATGATAGAGTCCATGATTAAGTTTAGAAACTTGTCATCATGATAGAGATCATGATAAAGAGAGTCGAGTTTTGGTAAAACTTAATCTAAATCGTTCTTGATCTTAGGATAACTAATTGGACGTTAGTAATCTGGATAGATCAACATGGATGTGATGGTTTCTATTTGATAGAAATTAGTAGATATCTTTTACTAAATCACATATATTGATGATGTACATAGAGATGTGATCATTGAACCGACCCTAAGGGAAAATTCCTAATGGTTACATTACCATTGAACTGTCAATAGGAATTTGTCTGGAAGGATAGGAATATTATAATTTCCTTAGACCTGAGATCAACATGGTAACTGACAAGTTATCTACCATTCTTTGATTCTGGACTCCTTATGTCTTGGGATGTAAGTTGAAAATATATTGGGAATGATTAGATGCTTGTACAGTTAGTGATTGATCAAGATGGAATCCGTCAACTCTTGGTAAAGAATTTGAGCTCTATGTTGTCAGCAACATAATGATTGAAAAGACCTTGGCCAGGGCATTTGAATGAGAGAAGAAAAGAGTTTCTTGCGATCATTCACCAGTCAGTTATGTTAGGCATGAAACATAGTCGATAATCTATTAGGACTTGACAGTTAAACCATGTCCTAGGATTATCCGGAGCTGTAAAGACGGAGGGAAATAATAATATTATCCTTCTACCATGGTTCTATAGAGTAAGGATGTTACTTCACACTATCTGGTCGTTGAGGAGTGTTGCTAGACGCCAACCTCGATTAGTTAATTAGTAAGACTAATTGACTACCAGTTTAGTGATGAACCTACGAGGTCACACGCATACGATTGTCTCGGTATCTGCTTATGATTATTAGACAATGAGTGTTGGATACAGTTATATTCATCTGCTAGCACCGAAAAATATAATTGTATTTGATTTTTTATTTTGGGTTAGTAAATAAGATGTACAGACAAATATGTGTATGGAGATACATGTATTTCGACTATTTGAGATATTTCGTAAAGGCAAGTGGGAGATTGAAAGTTTCAGGTCATTTATGTAATATTTGAATAGTTATGGGTCAATTTGTAATTATTAAAAGGTTAATATCTATAAATATACGGAAAACGAGTTTTCGTAAACACATTCAGAATAAACAAATCAAAACCCTAAACTAGTCGTCAGAAAAGAAAAGAGCGAAGAACGAAAAATAGTTTTTCGTTCTTCCGATTTCCACATCAAAGCAGATTGGATCTTGACGTGGATACACGTAGAGGACTTGCAATATCAAGTCTCACATCCGATCATCGGTTTCAATGCAACAGGTATCACTGAAACCGTTTCAATATTTGTTCGCCGTTGAAATCTGTAAAACTAATGTTAAACAAGACTAGATCTATAATCGGGTTGATGAAAACATGTTTCCGCAATTAAAATCAACCCTACATCAACAAAATTTGATATATAGTAAGATGTCGGTCAAAACGATATAGCAGATATAGGTTTTCAAAAATCAATCCCGAGGCTTTCAAACGTATTCAATTAATCAATTGGTATCTGATTAAAATGAAATTTTCATACGGTTATAATGCAGATGTTTTATAATATTCTTTTCTTAGTATAAAGAGATCGAGATCTAAATTTTGATTCGAAGAAACTCAAAAAAATATAATGCCATTTGAAGGTTTTGAGATATTTTTCAAATGAAATATTAATTTTAACATTTTATTAACATTTTCTCGAATTTAATATCAAACAAAAATATCAATCCTAAATTTAATGGTAAAACAAAAATTTCAAATTTCAATATTGTCAATAATTCTTTAATATCATGGTGAGATGTATAAAATAATAAACTTTCGTATATTAATGTGGTAATATAAATAATGAGATATTAATTTAAAAATTAATATGTTTATTTGATAATAAATTTATATCATATATATATATATATTTTAATAACTTTAATAATTGAAAGATCTTATAATGATAACCTTGAAAATATTTTCAGGAATTTCAAAATGAAAGAAATATGCCCAAAATCGAATCTTATTATATGAAAATATGTGGCATTCTTTAACGTGATTCACGGGTTATAAATCTATATATTAAAAGTGTAAAAAAATACTGGCTTCTCAACCATTCTCGCCTATGAGTTCTCCACTTGAACCCAACACCATTAAATTTATTTTTCTCCCCACGATTTCTCTCTACCCACGATCTCTCTCCCATGATCTCTGGGTAATTCCTCCCCACAATCTCTCTCCCCACGACCCAACTAATTCCTCTGTTGCACCGTTTTTTATGAAGTCCCCATCGTTTCACCTTCAAGCTTCCAGGATTCGGCGGAATCGCGAAGGAGGTATCGAATCGCGAATCGTCGATCGATATAGTGCTTCGGTCGCCGTCTTCAGCACTTCGGCGAGGGGGTTTCTGGGTAACCGATCATCATCTCCGATGCTTTTCTATCATCCCGTGAATCTCCGTTTTCTGTATCGGAGGTTTCAGAGATCTTCGGTTGCCAAAGGCTCGACCAGCCAATTGTTGATCGCGTTCAGAGACTGACTTCTCATCCTCTTCATTCTTCCTCCAACGCGGCGTCTTCTTCGCTCACCGGTTTGAAAATTCAGCTCGCTTCTGTTTGCGATATACGACCGCTTGGTTCTCCGTCGTTTCGCATTCTCACCGACACGTTGTCGTACACAGGAACATCAAACCGGAGAATATTCTGGTGGATCTGCGAAAAGACGTCGTTAAGATCCGCGTTTTTAGGTCTGGGATTTGGTTGGGTGAGGGCGAGACTACCGTAGGCGTTGTGGGCATGCCGTATTATATGGCGCCGGAGGTTTTGACGGGGATACCTTACGACGAGAAAGTCGACGTTTGGAGTGTGGGTGTCGTTCTCTACACTATGCTCGTCGGAACTCTTCCGTTTTACGACGAGACGGCGGAAGAGATATTCGATGCCGTTATCCGTGGGAATCTGCGGTTTCCTCCGAAGATTTTCCGGGGAGTTTCGTCGAAAACGAATGATTTATTGAGGAAGATGATCTACAGAGATGTTTCTCGAACATCTTCAGTAGAGCAATCACTAAGTAAGTTCCTTCAGTGTCTCCTCGGTTTTCTTTGTAATTCTCAAATGATTTCTCATCTGGGTTTTGCCAAAAATTTCTCATAAGGGTTTGAATCAAAATTTCCTCATCTGGGTTTCACTATTTTGTATTAAGTTTCGACTGAAAAAAATTACGTTGCATTTTTTCCTAATCCAGATCTCGTCAAGTATTTTATCAGTGAAATTGCCTGAAAATTCAACGTATGAGATTATTTCCTACCTGGATCCATATTTTTTCATTCAAAACCCCTAAAAAAGAAGAAATTTCTTGAACTCAGCCCTAAAATATGTCTACATTCTTCAGAATCTGAAACTCCATAATGATATCATCGAATTTTTTGCTGAATATCTGGAATTTATGGGTTTGTAATGTGCTATTCTTATTACATTGGCAAGGCATCCATGGATTGTAAATGCATCAGCAAGGGAAGTAGAGGCAAGCTTCATCTAATCCTCAAAAGAGAAATATAAAAAAAATGATAAATAAATAAATAAATATCTTGTGAGGAAGATGCTTGACCCTGACCCGAAGAAGCGGTTTTCTGCTTCTGAAGTACTCAGTACGTTTCCGTTTAACATAAGCCTTTCAGGTGGTTTACTTTTAATTTTTTTGCCTTTAGACCAATGCACTGTAACTGGTGTATATTCAGAAGATCCATGGATATTAAACGCAAAGAAAGCTCCAAATGTCTCACTGATGGAACTTGACCCAACCAATGATGCATCTTAACCCTACTTCTTACTGCAAGCCTATGGGGAAGTAATAACGGGACTAATGACTCATTTTTTCATTGGTTTCCTTAAAGGAATAAAAGGTTTCCCGTGCTTAAATCTTCGACTTATTAGGAGAGTTTTGAACCCTTGAATGCTTGTTTTATTGTGCCACTTGTATGCATGGATCTCTCATATTGTATCCAAAAGGGTACGTCGGATCTATGTCATTCTGAATGATGGTTCCACTTTTTCCGTTATCAAGACGGGCGGATAAGCTACAAAGAGTTTGCAGCGATGATGAAAGCTGGTACAGACTGGAGGAAAGCATCACGACAATATTCTCGAGAAAGATTCAATAGTTTGAGCCTCAAGTTGATGAGGGAAGGGCTCTTTGCAGTTAGCTGGCACCGAATGAGAGCAAATAGACACAAAGAAATGGTGATGTTCTTGACAATGGTCGATCGAAGCAATGGTGTTTGTTTCTTGGTGACCCTGTCTCTCTCTTGTGTGTGTTTTGAAACTCTTAGCTTTTAGATAGAGGTTAAGCTTTCCATTTTAGCTTCTTCCATAGCCATGTCAATGCGTTCTTAGTTTATTTTGATTTTGAATTAGTGTTTGGCATTGTCTATAATTTTCTTCCACAAACTACATTATAAAACAATTTATATTAATTTAGTTACAAGATTATAAATAATTTCTTTTTATGTTCTTGCTATTGGTATTTACTATTTGACAAACAATGAAATTAGATCAAGTTGGACAAGATATTTGACAAATTAGGGAACTATATAATTCTACATAAAGCAAAAATAGTTTTCTTTGTAATAAATTAAGGAAATTTTTATTTTCGACGATATTTTCTAAATATCTATGCAATTTGACATTATTTATGTTATAGAGATTTATTATAATATAAGGTATATTTTCTATTTTTTTAAACCAATTATTTCGAATTGTACATTCTCTACATGTAACATAACAAGAATGTTTTAAAGAATATTACAAGGTAATATAGATGTTGCACAAGAATCTGTCGGAAAAAATGAGGGAAATATGGCATTTTCGGAAAAAATGGATGGAAGATTATGAGAGGAAAAAATGGATTGGAAAGTAGGAAATGGCTGGAATTCGAAAAGACATGACATCGAATCGACGTTAGATGGAATTCAAAAAGACGTGACCACACGGTCACATGGGTCGTAGGGGTAAAAGGGTCGAACGGGTAAAAGGGTTGTAGGGTCAAGGGTCGAACGGGTAAAAGGCTCGCAAGGGACAAATGGTACAACCCTTGTACCTCTGCGACCATTGGACCCCTGCGACCCTTTACGCTTTATTATTAAATAATTATTTAAAAATAATATGAATATTTTTTAAAAAAATAACAATATTCAAAGTTGAATTATCCATTCCAAAAAATTATTTACAAAAGTTAAAAAAGAACAATGTACCAAATTACATCTTCCATAATCAAAGAGTAAACATTTTTAGACCATTGGACCGTGTGACCGTTGTCCCCCTCCGGCCCTTGTCTCCCTTCGACCCTTGTACCTCTGCGACCATTTGGACCTCTACGACCCTTATCTCCCTTCGACCCTTGTACCTCTGCGACCCTTTGTCCCCTGCGACCCTTGGACCCTCTGCAACCCTTATTACAATAATAGTAAATCCACCAAAACATTGATACTAACAATAATACATTCTATTGAATAATAGTAAAAAAACCAACCAAATACAAACATGACTTTTTTTGTTCAAATGAGGTTCAAAGCAATCAAAATACAACATAATTCAATCTATGTTGATTATAGGCCTTGATAGAGGGGAAAACAGTAGACAATCTACATCATCAAGAACGGCGTGCAGTTCGACTTCGAGGGTACAACACACGTTAAAGCCATTATCGTGACAAAGCTTTGTCCAACCCCTGGTGATGCTAGCGACACTGCATTTCACGGGCCTTAGATGTACCTCCCAAATCCGTACGTAATTGGTTATCATATCAATCTTACTTCGTCTACCGCAGAGACTACTCGACCTCGCAAACTCTATCGGAAGTGTCTGCGATAACCGAATAAATTTACAACGACGCCAAACTAATGCATATACGGTCAGATTTGATGAATCAAATAAATCGGTTTTAGTTCACTTACCACTGGATCTACGACCAGATTTGAACGCGTGACTGGTACCGTGAAAATCCTCTAACCACAAGAAGATGACTATGCTTCTACGGATGATAATGATATAGATGATGCATATTGTAAATTACACATATCATCTCCGAAACCAGTGACGTGAAAAACCATGTCACCTTCGTGACGGAAAACTAAGAAATCCTGAATACGAAAATCATGATCCTTGGAGAAATCTTTCCATCCATCAGTGAATCTTAAGCCATCTAACTTGACTTCCCATGTTTTGTTAGACACATCTGATTTAAGCGTTTCCATGTTGTCGTCCCTCGTTTTCGCGTAAATATGTTCATCAAAGAATTTCGTCCGAATGTCCTGTACAAAAATCGAAAAAAATGTCAAATCTTTACATTCTCTACATTAACATACCAAATGAGAGAGATGAAGGATATTATGAGGTAGTTCTCCAGAAAGCTCGGAAGAACGATTTGGACAAAAGTAGGGAAATGTTGCATTTTCGGCAAAAAATGGATGGAAGATGATGAGTTAGAGAGAGAGAGAGTGTGTGTGTGTGTGTATCGTTATTTGAAAAAGGAAACAGCTAGAATACGAAAAGATATGACCCTCACATTGAATCGCCGTCAGATGGAATTCAATATGTTTTTTCAAATTTTGGTGAAAAGTTCGGCGAGAATTTTGGTAAAAATGATAAAATGTCAAAAACCAATCAAAATTGAGGGTGGCATGGGTTGCATATATGCGAAATCGACGAATTTACAGGTTTATAATGATAAAATTCCGAAAACCAATCAAAACAATACATTTACAACGTCAACCTAATTAATGCGGATTGAGGGTCGCATGGGTCGCTTGGTCGCATATATTGATCAATAGATACGAACTCGACGAATTTACGTTTTTATGATGATAAAATGAAAAAAAAAGCAAATAAAACAATACATCTACAACGTCAATCAACGGTTAAAACAGATTATGACCTATGTGTACCTAGTTGAGTTGTGTATAACCAATGCCTGTGTTTGAAAAGTGATAGTAGTGTTTTAAGAACTCGTCGGATAATTAAACAATACATTTAACATTTTGTTCAAATGTCGATATTATTTATATTATTATCTATATTGATTCTAAATTAGACATATAAAACTCAAATATATTGATAATGGCATATTGATAATGGCATGGGTCGCTTGGTCGCATATATGGATCAATAGATGCGAAATCGATGAATTTACTAGTTTAAATGATAAAATGACAAAAACCAATAAAAAAATACATTTACAATGTCAAACTAATTAATGCCAAATGAGGTTCGCATGTGTCACATGGGTTGCTTGGTCCCATATATTGATTAATAGATGCGAACTCGACGAATTTACGGGTTTATGATGATAAAATGACAAAAACCAATCAAAACAATACATTTAAAACGTCAAACTAATTAATGCCAAATGAGGATGGCATGGGTCGCTTGGTCACATATATCGATGAACAGATGCAAACTCGACGAATTTTCGGGTTTATGATGATAGAATGACAAAAAACCAATCAAAACAATACATTTACAACGTCAACCTAATTAATGCGGATTGAGGGTCGCATGGGTCGCTTGGTCGCATATATTGATCAATAGATACGAACTCGACGAATTTACGTTTTTATGATGATAAAATGAAAAAAAAGCAAATAAAACAATACATCTACAACGTCAATCAGCGGTTAAAACAGATTATGACCTATGTGTACCTAGTTGAGTTGTGTATAACCAATGCCTGTGTTTGAAAAGTGATAGTAGTGTTTTAAGAACTCGTCGGATAACAATACATTTAACATTTTGTTCAAATGTCGATATTATTTATATTATTATCTATATTGATTCCAAATTAGACATATAAAACTCAAATATATTGATAATGGCATGGGTCGCTTGGTCGCATCAACGTCAAACTAATTAATTCCAAATGAGGGTTGCATGGGTTGCATGTCGCATATATTGATGAATAGATGTGAACTCGACGAATTTACGGGTTTATGATGATAAAATGACAAAAACCAATCAAAAAATACATTTACAACGTCAAACTAATTAATGCCAAATGAGGATCGCATGGGTCGCTTGGTCGCATATAATGATGAATAGATGCAAAATCGACGAGATTACGGGTTTATGATGATGAAATGACAAAAACCAATCAAAACAATACATTTACAACGTCAAACTAATTAGAGCCAATTGAGGGTCGCTTGGTCGCATAGATTGATCAATAGATGCGAACTCGACGAATTTATGGGTTTATGATGATAAAATGACAAAAACTGATCAAAACAATATATCTACAACGTTAATCAACGGTTAAAACAGATTATGACCCATGTGTACCTAGTTGAATTGTGTATAACCAATGCATGTGTTTCAAAAGTGATAGTAGTGTTTTAAGAACTCATCGGATGATAAAACAATACATTTAATATTTTGTTCAAATGTCGATATTATTTATATTATTATCTATATTGATTCTAAATTAGATATATACAGCTCAAATATATTGATAATGGCATGGGTCGCTTGGTCGCATATATGGATCAATAGATGCAAAATCGAGAAATTTACTAGTTTATAATGATAAAATGACAAAAACCAATCAAAACAGTACATTTACAACGTCAAGCTAATTAATTCCAATTGAGGGTCGCATGGGTCGCTTGGTCGCAGTCCGTCTCCGTCTTCTAGTCTTCTGCATTCTTCTTGTTTGGTATTACAGTCCAGAGTTATCTCCTGCCATGTACTTCGTCTTCCAGTCACATTTCAAGAGTGACCCAACACCGTCACCTAAGTCACCCCCGCAACTCGTCAGTGACTGCATAGAGACTGAGTTTGCCGATTACCAAGACCTTGACTAACACATAGACAACAAGATGCCCTGGGTCGACAACGGTGACTAGGGCACGCAGGTCACAAAAGTAAAAAAAATATTTTTCATATAAATTGGGGTTAGATATGCATACTAAGAGAAGAGACGTAGATGTTAACTTATAGACATGGGTCGGAAGGGTCACATGGATCGGAAGGGTCACATGGGTCGGAAAGGTCACATGGGTCGGAAGACAGGAGTCCGACAGCAAAACGACAAATCACATGGGTAGGAAGGGTCACATGGGTCGGCAGGGTCACATAGGTCGGATGACAGGAGTCTGACAACAAAACAACAAGTCACATGAGTCGTATAGGCCGCATGAGTCGTACATGGTAATATGTGGTCGCATGAGGTCGCATGCGTCAGATGGGTTCCCGTTTAAACTTGATTCTAATTTAATCTGATGGAGGTTCGCATAACGGGTTATACTGGATCGCATGAGTCGGATGGGTCATAACCTTATGAACAATAGATGCAAAATAAGACATTTTCAGCATTTAAATATTGATTACATAATGTCACAAAGGTCACAAAAGTTACAAAAAAAGTTACATAAGGTTACATAAGGGCTCAAAGGTCACAACGGTTACAAAAAAGGCAAGAAAAAAGTTGAAAAAAAAGGCAAGAAAAAAATAGAAGAAAAAGGAAAATATGTTACATAAGGTCTCAAAGGTCATAAAAGTCAAATTTGTCGACTTTAGAGACACATCGGAGCCTTTCCCCGTAAAGAGAGTCATGTGTGACTCAACGCCTTCTCTAAGATGACCTCCAACCGTGACCTTAGTTAACGCGGATACAGCTTGATGTCTGAGTCCACCGATTACTAAGACCTTATGTAGTGCAGATACAACATAAATTCCTCCATCCACGTTGTAAGTACTTGTGTGTATTTGCATAGAGACCGAGTCCGACGATTACCAAGACCTTGAGTAACAAATAGATAACACGATGTCATGCATCCACCATGTGACCTTTGTGACGAAGGTCAAACGGTCACAAAGGTAAAAAGGATTTTTCAGAGAATTTAGGGTTAGAGACTTAGATGAAGCGATGAGAGAGATGTGATTCTCCCCCGATTCATTCTCATCTCAAATGGGTGTTATGGTGAGACTTAGAAAATTTTATGAACCTTTTAATGTAGGGGTAACAGAGACGTGCCGCAATGGTCTTGAATGTGGCATTGGTAAAATAAAAAGCATAGCTAGCACCTGGAAAAGCCAGTAGTCTAACATTGAAAAGACTAGTCGAAAGGGTCGAAATGGACAAATGGGTCGCAAGGGTTGCAATGGCCACAATGGATGGAAGGGTCGCAATGTCCTCATGGGTCGCAATGAAAGTTATATGCCTGTTATGTAATATTTGGATTGTCTTGGGTTAAAAGTGTAATTATTAAAAGTTAATAATTCTATTTAAGAAACGAAAATTAGGTTTTCGTTAATAAGATTACAGAATCACAAAAACAAAACCCTAATAGCCGTCAAAAGAAATACGAAGAACGAAACAGTTTCGTTCATCGAGAATTCCGCATCAAACGTTGAAGGCAGAATCCGATCTCGGCGTGGATACACGTAGAGGACTTGTACTATCAAGTCTATCATCCGATTGTTACAGATTCAACGTTACAGGTACGAAATTGTTTCTATATTTGTTTATCGTTGAAAACCCCGAAAAACTAATCTGAATATGACTAGATCTAAACAATTCGGGTTGATAAAACACGCTTCCGCACCCAAATCAATCCAACAGTGGTATCAGAGCGTCTGGTCGTCTGTTTAGATTAGTTTTTTTGAATTTTTTGAGAAAAACGAATCGAAAAAAATGAAAAATCGCGCGCGCGCAAAACCAGAACCGTGAAGACCTCTCTCACGCGTCAGAGTGGGCGGCGGCCGTGACCCCAGCCGGCCGCACGAGTGTCGACGGTCGGCGGCAGGGGTCGGCGCACCTCCCACGGTAACCGGCAGCGGCGGTCCGGCACTGGAGAGGCCGAAATCGAACGCCTACACCGCTGCCGAGTCGTGCGAGGAAAGAGAAGGGGTCGAGCGGGCTAGGGGCAGACGGACGGCGTCGCGGGCCGCGTCTGGCGTCGGG
>CM071876.1:3166096-3200422 GCA_036759665.1 Gynandropsis gynandra
GGGTCATGTTTGGTCGCATGAGTCGTCCATGGGTAATGTTTGTCGCATGAGTCATCCATGGGTCATATGTGGTCATATAGTGTTGCATGAGTCGTACAAGGGTCTTATGTGTTCGCATTAGACGTCCATGGGTCATATTTGGTTGCATGAGTCGTCCATGGGTAATGTTTGGTTGCATGAGTCGTCCATGGGTAATGTTTGGTTGCATGAGTCGTCCATGGGTAATGTTTGGTCGCATGAGTCGTCCATGGGTCATATGTGGTCGCATGAGTCATCCATGGGTCATATGTGGTCATATAGGGTCGCATGAGTCGTACAAGGGTCTTATGTGTTCGCATTAGATGTCCAAGGGTCATATTTGGTCGCATGAGTCGTCCATGGGTAATGTTTGGTCGCATGAGTCGTCCATGGGTAATGTTTGGTCGCATGAGTCGTCCATGGGTAATGTTTGGTCGCATGAGTCGTCCATGGGTCATATGTGTGGTCGCATGAGTCGTACCGGTTTAAACCTTATTATAATTTAATCCGATTGAGCGTCGCATAACGGGTCATATTGGGTCATAATCTTACGAACAATAGATGCAAAATAAGTCATTTTCAACGTTTAAATATTGATTACATAAGGTCTCAAAGGTTACAAAGGTCACAAGAGTTACATAAGGTTACATAAGGTCTCAAAGGTCACAACGGTTAAAACAAGGAAAGAAAAAAGTTGAAGCAAAAGAAAAAGGCAAAAAGAAGTTCGAGAAAAAAAAGGAAAGAAAAAAAGGTCAAATTTGCCGAAGATTAATGACTCATCGGAGCCCTTCCCTTCAAGAAATGCTCCATTGACATTTCGGGCTTTGAGTCATGTATGGTGAGTTCCACGGTAGCAAATGACCTCCAACCGTGACCTTAGGTAACGCGGATGTCTGAGTCCGCCGATTACCAAGACCTTATGTAGTGCAGATACATCACAAAGTCCTCCATCTAAGTTGTAAGTACTTGTGTGTATCTGCATACAGACTGAGTCCGACGATTACCAAGACATTGAGTAACAAATAGACAGCACGATGCCCTGGGTCGACCATGTGACCTTAACGGTCACAAGGTAACAAGGATTTTTCAGAGAATTTAGGGTTAGATGTTAGAAATCGCCCTTTTGAGAGAATGAAAGACTCGAAACAAGAGATGATTTGGTGCTTGTTGTAGCTTTACGGTTTTTCCTCCTCTATTTATAACGAAAAATAAATGGACTCCTACAATCCAGAAAGACAATAATTTCAATGTGGCATTGGTAAAATAAAAAGCATAGCTAGAACCTGGAAAAAACAGTAGTCTGACATTGAAAAGACTAGTCGAAATGGTCGGAAGGGTCGCAATGGTCGGAAAGGTTGCAATGGTCGGAAGGGTCGCAATGGTCGGAAGGGTCGCACGGGTCCAACATATTTTGATTTGAGCTGTATTTTCGAAATTTTATTCATATTATCTGTAAATAATTTGTAAATAATAAATTAGTATCGCAGGGGTCCAAGAGTCGCAGAAGGACAAGGGTCGCAGGGGTCCAAGGGTCGCAAAGGAACAAGGGTCGCAGAGGGACAAGGGTCGCAGAGGAACAAAGGTCGCAGAGGGACAAAGGTCGCAAGGGTCCAAGGGTCGAAGAGGGACAAGGGTTGCAGGGGTCCAAGGGTCGCAGAGGAATAAGGGTCGCAGAGGGACAAGGGTCGCAGGGTCAAACTGGGTCGTTGGGTCGAATTGGGTCGTAAGGTCGCAGGGGTATTTTAGGAATATCAATATTTATACGAGTACTTTTGAAATTAAAAATTTTTTCTTTTTCGGAAAGGGTATTTTTGAAGTGTTTTAACCTTACGAGAGTATTTTTGAAGTTAGCCCGAAGGGGAGAGTAGGTTCGGTAAAGTTGCTTATTAGAGGAAACAATCATAGACATATAGTAACAGATCTCACAAGCATATTGACATAAGATTCGATGGACCAAATGGAATTATAGATTTCGAAAAGAATATTACTAGTAGATAATTTATAAGAATATATAAAAGATAAAATGAACTTTAATTTCTATAGAAAAGAATCAAATTATAATTTAATATAATTAAAAGATATAATTATATAATGTGAGAATATCTAATTTATGGGAAAAAAAAGTATTGTATAACAGTAAAACCTTTTTTTTTTTCTAATGAATGGCGTTTTATTGTAAATCAACAAAATGCAAAGTTCTATGTAAAAAACAAGTGAAAATTAAATTGGTTTTAAAAAACCAAAACATAATGTAATTTTGAATTTTATTTTATTATTTTATATATTTTGGAAGCTTTCCTAATCGAAAATTCATTTTTGCTTAAAATTGTGTTGTATAAGTCATTAAAGTTTAAAATGGAAAAAAATATTCATAAAAATTATCTTGCTCCAAAATGTCAAAATTATTAATTGTGTTCATTTTTTATAAAAATTATGATGATATTTCAAAATAATATAAAATTATTATGATTATTTTAAAATTAATCAATGAAAATATATCTGATAATTGATGTGTATATCTATTTATCATATTTAATTATGATATGAAAATAATTATTGCAATTAACGAGTTACTTTTAAAATATTAAGATAATTTAAATATTAAAATAATTAATATATAAATATAACAATTTAAAAAGATTATTTTACCTTTAAAATAAAAAATAATCAATATAAACTTAATTATTCAATGTACATTCTTCATTACTTGATAGCTTATTGCATAACATATGCATTTATATATAGGGTTGGACAAAATATTCGAAATATTCGTATCCGATTCGTATTCGAACCATATTCGATCCGAAAATATAAATATCTGAAGGAACAAATACAAATACAAATACAAATATAAGAAATTAGATATTCGACAAATACAAATAGTATATTCAATTATTCGCAATTATTTGTATCCGTAAGTATTAAATGGATAAGTTTCGAAAGTATTGGGGAGATTATAAGAACTTGAATCTGATAGTTTATCTTGCAACTATTGTTGATCCTCGTTTGAAGATTGAATGGATATTTGGGCTATTGAGAAAGTTTATCAGCCGCACGAAGCTAGTGAGATATTAGAGATCACTGAGAAAACATTACGCAAGATGTATGAAAATTATGAGTGTCATATTGAGTCTAACCATTTGATTGAAACAAATCAATCAAGAGGGAGTGAAGTGTTGAGCTCTAATAGTATGGATGGACTTGATGATTGGTTGCTTCAAGATTATTTGAAGTGTAATAATCAAGGAGTAGGAGTTGTGAAATCAGAATTAGAAAAATATTTGCTAGAAGAATGTGAAGATGTTGGGAATTTAGGTATTTTGTATTGGTGGAAGACTATAGGTTCTAAGTATAAAACTCTTTCTTTGATGGCAAGAGATCTTTTGGTTATTCTGGCATCTACAGTTGCTTTAGAGTCGGCTTTTAGTATGAGAGATCGTGTGATTAGTATGTATCATAGTTGTCTGACTGCTAATATGGTTGAAGCTTTAATTTGCACTCAAGATTGGATTTGTAATCCAGGTGAGATGGATAATGTTATGGACACGTTGCAAGATATCGAAAAAACAGAACTTCATAAATATATAACTTTTATTCTAGTTTTATTTTAATATATTTGATATTTAATATGATAATCTAATAATATATTACTTTGTTTAAGATGAATTAGTGATACTAGTGGAGTCATCGACGATTTAAATTTAGATGATTGAGAGATTACTGTGATTGGTGTTTCGTTTATTTATGTTATGTTTTTTTGTATATTTGTGCAATTTTGAGGCTACTTATGGATTATATTTTGATAATTATCAACTTTTTTATAAGAATTTTTTATTATTTTTTAAAATTGATTGGGATATGGATACAAATATCCGACAAATATCTGAATATTTGCGGATATTCGAATTTACGAATATCCAAATCAATTTTTAAAAAATAATAAAAAATGGACATTATGTACAGACTCTAAGATCGAATTTGGACATAAAAAAATATTATATTATGTTGTCTCATATTGATTATGACGTAAATAATAAATTCATATACATAGATTCGATAATTTTGAATTTTTAAACTAATTTATTAGTTCAATTAAATTTTAACTCATATTTCGTTATCTTATTTGTATCGTTTCAATATTATTAAATGTCACGAAGAGATGATCTTCATCGTAGTTGAAAACTACCTCTTGTTTCAAAGATACTTAAACAGTTAAACAAAAAGGATCCGATCGCAATTTGTTCTTTACACCATAAATAACCAATGCTTTATATAACAACCTAAACACACATATACACATAAAAAGAAGATATATCGAGTCGTAAAATTAGTAAGACTCGAGCTTGAGCCTCTCAAAGACGCAAGATATGTAGCTAGACGCCTTGATATGAACATTTTCATCACCATTGCATTGATCATGAGCTATCGAGATCGGGAAATTGGTATTTACATGATGATTATGGTTGTTGCTAATATTGTAGTAGTCGTACCATTTCTTCTGGTTCGAGGCATAGAAGCTATGGTTATTATAATCACAAGGTTGGTTCGTGGGTTTTACCTTTATGGTGCGTATGGTGGCTCGGTTCAATGAATTGGTTAGCTTGGTCCTCATTGAACTCTTCTTTTTGTAGTTTGTTTCCATTGATTGATGTGAATATTGGTGGGCTTGGCTTATGTTGCATTTATAGTGTGATTGGCCTTTTTTTTTTCTAAAGAATAATATGAAATTAATGATGATTTTAATAGATAAAAAAAAGTGTTGATGCTCGACTAACATAATTGATAAAAATGGTGATTTTTATTTTGGTAGTCATGGATTCGATTCATTCATTATACAATTATTTTATATGATAAATTTATCTATAGATTACTATAGATTTATTAAACCCGAAAATTTAATTAGAGAATATTTGAATAAACTCCATGATTCATATTTTACTGATAAAAAAGGTATTGATTATTACTTTCTAGATTCTAAAATTGTTTTAATGGATAAGAATGACCTATCTTGGTTCTTTGGGCCCATCAAACCTAAAATATCTTACATTTAAAGAAACACTCAATAATTTGTTTAAATTCTTGTCCGCACTAAATTATTCTATTACAGTCCCTATAATTCGTATTAAATATTCGATCACTTTTATTATTTTATTGACTTACCATAAATATTTTAAACTAATGACATTCTATAAAAGAATTTATTTCAGTTGCAAATTTTTTCGTAACTTCCATAGTCACTGAAGTATCGTTGCGAATTTTGTCACAAATTGCATCAAATTTTTTCGACTAATTTTTTTGTTGTTAGTTAAAAATTCATTTCCCCTACTAATTATTACCAATTTTTATGTAACAAATTTGTGACACCCATAAATGAGTTATCAGTTCGTGAACCAGCTATAATTCAAATTATATTTGAAAAAATCAAATTGTCTACTTACAATTCGTTAAAAAAATAAAATGATGAATCGAGTCGAAAATGACTTAGAATTTAGACGAATTGACTCGTAAATCGAGTATAAATCACAATTTTTTTTCTATTTCTACGTATTATACATATTATTTGTATTTATTAAATTATTTAAAGAAAAATAATACATTTTTTCATATTATTATTATTATTATTCAATTTCTACGAAACTAATATATTTTTATGATAAAATAAAAACATATTTTAAAAACATAAATAATATAAAAAAAATATGTTTATGTATTCAATATTTTATTTAATATTCGATAAATATTTTTTCATTTAATGTTTTGATATTTAATAACTTTGTATTTAAATTAGTATTTTTATTTTAGATATTTTATTGGTTTGAAGATGATTAATATATATTATTAATATGTTATAAATTTATTAAATTAAATGATCTAGTTCACGAACTAGCTCATTTTTTCAAAAACCAAAACGAGTTGAATTTAACTAGAATTTTTCAATTTGTTTTAGAAACGAGCCAAAACTTAACCAATTCGTTTTTGACAAACTGACGAAGTCGAATTGAACCAAAACAACTTATTTTATAGCCTAGTATTAAAGTTGATCTTGTCAACTCCGAATAAATGCGTAGTTAGCTAGGAACGAATTTGAGCCTGAATTTCATAAGCAAGTTGGACCGAACCTATGGACGAAGTAATATTTTGGTTCGAATATTTTATGGACCGACCGCAACAGGCTTTTTGTTGAACAAAAAAAGAAAAAACTTGTACCTTGTTTTGTCACTTTGAACACTGCTCCTTAATATTTAAACTCTAATGAATAAGATTTAATTTAATAGATTATTTTTATATTATTTCACAATTTAATTTGATTAACAAAATATATATGATTATTTAAAATTAGGGTTTGGCAAAATATTCGAAGTATTCGTATCCGATTCGTTAATATATAGATAAATATATAACAAAATTGATTGTAATGATCAAATTGGAAATAAAAAGATATTATTATATGAATATATATAGACAAATATGCAATATATTTATGTTTGGAGGATTAAAATATCAAATACTTTAAAATAACTAATATTATTGAAGATTTAATTTATATTTAAGATTAGTTCTAATTCAAAAGGGTTGGATAATGTTATAGAGACATTATAATATATGGAAAAAATACAGAACTCACTAAATATATATATTTACGAATTTTATTCTAGTGTATAATCTAACAATTTGTTTTATTGTTTTAGATGAATTGACGATATTTGTAGAACCATCCACGAAACTAAATTTAAATTACTGATATGGAGATGAATGTGAAGATTTGATGTTTTATTTTTTTTATATTATTTATTTTTGCATCTTTGTACGATTTGGTTTTAGATTATGTTTGATGATTATTGGTTTTTATATATATTATTAAAAAAATTTAGGTTTAAATACGGATATCCGTATATTCGATGAATATCCATATATCCGACAAATATTCGTATTTACAAATATTCAAATTTATAAATATAAATACAAATAATAAATTTAGATATTCACCAAATACAAATAATTGGATATTACAAATATTCGTTATTTGTCCGGCTCTAATTAAATAATTTGAAAGAAAAAGTTGTGATAAGTGTATGCAATATTATATTTTTATATTATTTTAATATGATAAGTGTATACATTTTGCTTATTTATAACACAATATCATATTGGCGAGTTGATAAATGTCAACCCACGGGTGAGTCTGAACCTATTCAGAACCCAACAGACCGACCGTAGGCCTAAAATCTCGAACCCATCGCGACAGCCCATTTGACATCCTCAAAAGAACTAACAAAATTTCTGCAACCTAAATCCTCTAATTACAAAAATGCACCTCTTTTTGATTGTAGCTTTGGTCTGATCTTATTCATGTATGAAGCAGTAGCTGTGCTATTGAGGTCTCATCGAAAGAGTAGACTGTGGCATCGCGTTGATGGCACTTCTCGTTCTCATGATCCTCGGAGCAGAGAATATCCCGAATAAGCCTGAACTCGAGGCTGATGAACCATTGCTTGTGCCTTCCGTGGGTTTTGTTCCGTTGAATAACGAACCGAGACCGCTTGATTCTCCGTTCACCTCCTGAGGCACGAGTTTATTATAGTCATGATCGTTTTAGATTGGTTACAGATTACGAGAATGAGAGAATCTTGTACATTCAGACCAGACAAGGATTGAGACTGACCCTTACGAACAATCAATCATGAGAAGTTTCATTGTTGAATCAATTGAAAACAAGACGCAGATGCGATTCTAGTTTAAGATATGAACAAACCTTGTGTGATTCATTAGAAGTTGAAGATGACTGTTCATAAGATCCGCGGGGGGAAATAGGAGGCAACGAGGCAGTCTGCTCGTATCGGAAAAAAGAGAAGCAGAAGAACATAGTAAGAAGGAAAACCATTCCGTGAATTGACGAACATTTCACATTCTGAACGAAACAAGATGAAGGATTTACTCATTTACCCTTGACGACGGTGTTAAAGGTGCTGCCTCAAGAGCTGGTCTGGATGAATTGGACGGCAAAGCCTGAAAATGAATCACGTCAGGCCAATTTGAAGAAACATTTATGTATGAAGAAAAATCCGAACAAGCTTTAGACATAACCAATGCACAATACGAAAGGTTCATGCCTGAGTCGATTCTTGGATTCTAACGTTCTCTCGATACTGTGCATATAGGGTTCCGACTCCTTTTAGTGTGATATCCTTTAGATGTGGGAACAATCCAAAACAATCAACACGACGAAGACAAAATAATTTTTATATGCAACTAAAATCATGCTATCAAAATAAAAGCCACCTGCTTTCCTTCAATGCGGTTGATTTTACTCTTCTGAGAATGGTGAAGAGAAGAAGATAATTTTCATTTAGGCATGTTACATAAACAAGAAATAAAAAAAAAAACAGTATTTTAAATTGCTTGATTTGCTCACCAGAGTTTCGACAACGTAACGGACAGATCTAACGTCATCGTTAGTTCTTGCTGCACCGTCACGTAATTCAACCACCTAAATAGTTCGACAAATTATCAACAAAAGAATTAGAACCCTCAGGCAGCATTGACATACGATACATTGAGTCTATAATCTTTAGTGTACATCTCATTGAAATCTACCTCTTTTCCTGTTTCTCTAGTAATCCCTTCAATTTCGTCCAAACTAGAATCCACTCTGTCAATTCTTGAAGATAAATGCCGTTTTGTAGCCTGCCATGATATAAACGGAAACAGAAAAGAAAAAAAAATGAGGCAAAGTTTGGAGATCAGATCTGTCGATAATAGTGGTTGTGGAAACAAAGAAATAAACCATATAGAGTTCATTGACTCTGGAAAAATTAGTAAAAATTTCCAGTACTTGAGAGGATAGAGAAGAAATAGGGGCGATGAACTTGCCGAGATTGAGGAGTAGACACTATCAAGCTGTTTGGCTATAGTATCACATGCATCGGATAAACTACGCCTTGTTGCAAACATCAAATCTGGAAGTTTCCATCCCTGATAATATTCTAGAAGAAATTAACACCCAACAAGTTGCAAATGGAGAGGACAATAGCCCGATGCAGACGACAGAGTCAGGTTCAGAGGTATAGACAGATATACAGAAATTCAATTTCAAAATTTAGGTCGGTGATCAGTATTTCAAGTGAACGTTTCGGTAGCGTGACAAAATTACCTTCCACCACACGTATCCATAGCCTACCACTGCAATGACAATGATTACTCCATACTTTCTACCACCTGCAAATTCGAGGGAAACTATTGAGATCCACAAAGAATGATGTAGCCAGAATGAAATCTGTTGCCCAGGACAAAAAGCGGCCCTTAAGGCATGTCGTGACAAGAGAAAAAAAAATGGCATCCAAATCCACTGAAAAAACGGAAGTGAATATTATAGATCGAACTATTAAGGTTAAACTTTGTTGCTTTGTATCTGTTATAGGTGCTACAGAACAAGAAGCGGTCACACTATATTATTTGACCAAAAAATTAGACTGTAATGGGTAATATTAATCACATATGTTGTACAGAACAGGAGAGCAGAAGGAAAATAATTCCTTCCACGTGAAAGCGGAAATGGAAGGGACCTGATCCACCCGTAGAAACAATAGTAATAGATCTGTTTGACGCTATCAACTGCAATTCCTGCCTCAGACTGTTTACCTATAAACGAGAACAACCCAAATCAGTAAGCACACAATATTGTCATAAAATTATCAAAAGCATGATTGAGTATTCAGAAGGATATAACCTCAAGTTATTCAACAAGTCTTGCAACCATCTTACGATCTATACTTAATAGCATATGACACCAGCAATTAGATTAACATTGAAACTAACCTGAGCCAAAAGGGTATCATTATGAGGCTTCTTAGCTAATTTCGCTGGTTCGTCTTGTTTTAGTTGACTGAACACAAGCTGTCAAAAGAAGAAAACCATTATGACACTTTGATGAACTGCATCAAAAATTCATGCTTCAAAAGATGCATGAAATAGAATAAAACAATGAACCAGAAAGATAAGTGAACACTATAACAAAGTCAATGTAACATTTACACCCATCAATAATGAAAATCTCAACATTTGATCCAAGTTTATCACAAATTCATTCTTTACACTGTATTTTTTGAAAAACAGAAAGTTCCTTTGGGTCTTCGACTCATTGTATATATCTCTGGCCCAATACATGGCACGGGGGGTGGCCAGTACAACAAACTCCTAGACAAGGGTCGGTACAAACTACTCATATCCTTGACCACTCGCCCAGATGCACTTGAATTTCATTCTTTGCACTTCAATTACATGTATTCCTAGATTTCAATAAATACCTTGAATGCTCCCGAGACGAAACTTGAAACATCAGGCAAACCTTCTTTTGCAATAACCGAGCCAAAAAGACCTGGAAACATAAGAAAGACATACTTCGGTTAACTAACATGAAGAATAAGCATCCATACACTAAAACACGCGTTCAGAGATTTAGCATGTCAATACAAATAACTAAAAAAGGCAATTAGATAAGCCACGGGTAGATAATCAAAGTTTTTCAGAGAACAATTATTCTTCCCTTGCAAGTTCAATATTAATCAGCCAGAATGCGTAATGAAGAGGCACAACAAGACTCATTTAAGCCATTAGAATCATCTTAACAATGCATTTATGTATATGTTTTATATCCAAATGATTTGAAACGAAGTTAAAAGAAATTCGGCAATAATCTAATCTAAATCGAATACGCTATCAGATTCAAACAATCAATCGTTTGGAAGTCCAACTGATGAACAGGCCGACCAATTTTTCCACATGAATCAAGGTTTATCAAAAACCCTAAGTCATCTCCACTTATTAAGATGCCCAAATTGAAATAATCTCAGCCGTAGTAAGTAATACAAGAGAAACCCCCATGAATGCACGGACCTGCACCAACGAGGAGGGTAAGCTTCCCGATCGGAACGAAGAAAAATTTGAGACCAAAGCTTGAAACTCGAGAGATAAGATGAAGCGAAACGCCGTGAGAAGATCGGAGAAGACGACGACGATTGTCGTAATGTGGAGGAGAGAGAGAAGGAAGTTGCTGCGGCAATAGTGTTCCTTTATTGATTTTGAGAAATTAATATGATTTAATTTAATTTAATTTAATTTCCTTAGATATAAATATATATATATATATATATTATAATGATTTAATTTAATTTAATTTCCTTATATATATATATATATTATAATGATTTTATTTGGTTTGGGTAATTAAGGCCTATCGTGTTCTCTCTTGGGCCGTTTAGTTTCGTTACTCAACTAAAACCACATAATTTTGTACATATCTATGTATCTAAAAATAAATCATGTATAATAGAATCTAAAATTATTATTATATTCAAATTTTATATTCAAAATTATATTATTTTTATATAATTAATATTTAGAAATTTTTAGGAATATATAAATAATCATTAAAATAAGTTAATATTTAATTTTGATTTTAGTTAAAATATACATTTGGAATAAATAGAAATATTTTTAAACGTGAATTTTTTATTTTAATTATAATTAATTATAGTGTTCTAAAACATTGAAAAAAATATTGTGTCAAAAATAGTGAAAGGAATAAAATATCAAATCTATTACTATCGCTATATATTTATAAATATATTCTTATATCTGGTATCACTAGAAGAAAAATACGATTTTTGGACGGTCAAATCTGTCCAAGATTCATCTGAAAATGTATTTTTGGGAAGAACATTCGTAATTCAATTTCGTTCGGAATTCGTCTGCATTTTACGGATGAAATCGTAGTCTGTAATCCATTCGTAAATACGAACGAACTAGGTCAATTGTAATCTGTCGGTTGATTTGTGAACGATGATATAATTCGTACTGTAATTTTCGGACCTATAACCACACCATCTCAAAATTTTTGGAAGGAAATACGATCCACCTAGAAATTTAATTTTATATACATGAAAGCCGGATATGAGATATTCATAATAAGACCAGAATTGAATCCACACTCAACGCACTTTAGAACCTAGAAACATGAAGAACAAAGACATGAATTCAATCCACACTCACCACAAAACCCAGAAACAAGACCACAAAGTATTCCGATAAAGGAGAGACGAAAATCGATCAACATACAAACGAAGACCATAAAAACAAAAAACCTAACAAACGACGGTGTTAAGAGCAGTACACATATCACGAAACAATAGCGACAAAGACAATATCACAAACAAATGGAGATAGAAATGCCAAAACAATGATAAACAAAGGCAAATGATGAAGATTTCTGGAAAAAAATGAACGAAGAGCGCAAACAAAAAAACGAAGACCATTGTCATTAAGTACGACTTCCAACCGAAATTACAAACGGTCTACGGATAGTCTTTCGCAAATACAAATGGTCTATAAATTCATGTTCGCAATTACATATGGGTTACAGACGGTCGTCCGTAATTACAGATGATCTATGAATGCTCGTTCGCAATTATAGATAGAATTCCACTCCTCGTTCACGATTGCGAATCACTACTAGAAATTTTAAATTTAGGGACGGAATTTTCGAACGGATTTTGATCCGTCCCTAAATTACGGACGAAAATTTTGGTCCGTCCTTAAATTCCGGACGGATTTTAATCCGTCCGTAATTTACGATTTCCGGACGGATTAGGGACTACCTCCAATCAGTCCCTAAAATACGGACGGATTAGGGACAGATTTTTTATTTTTTTAAAAAAATTATTTATTTTATTTTTATACATTTTTATCACTTTTTATTTTTTTTAAAAAAATTCCGGACGGCTAAAAAAATCAGTCCGGAAATTAATTTTGTATCCTTTCGGAATTTTTGTATTTTTAATTTATTTTATTTATTATTTATTTCTTTAATTTTTTTTTGAAAAAAAAAATTCCGGACGGAAAAATATATCCGTCCGGAATTTTTTTTCTAATTTTCGGAAAACATTTCCGGACGGAAAAATATATCCGTCCGGAATTTTTTTAATTTTTTAATTATTTTAATTTTTTAATTTTTTTAATTTTTTCCGAACGGTTTAGGGACTACTAAATCCGTCCGGAATTTCAGACGAATTCCGAACGGAAATTAATTAGCGACGTTCATTTACGGACCGATAAAATCTGTCCGGAAAACGTCTGGAAACCATTTTCCAGACGAATTAGGGACGGATTTTGCTGTTTGGAAATTTAATTTTTCTTGTAGTGAATGGCATGTACATCCGTTCTCAACTACGGTTGCTTGCAAATTATGAACGGAATAGATGTTTGTCGGAACTTGTGGATAAGGAGACGTCTGTCCGAAAATTTACGGATGGCACGTCTAAAAAATTTCTAGACAATGTAAAATACCGTCCAAAATTTTTTGGATGGTTCTATCGTTCGTTTGCATATCCCGGATGGACATCTCCTCTATTCAGAAATTGTGGATGTATAAAAGTCACGTCTATTAATTTTGGATGGATATTTGGTTCATTCGTAATCCGTCTGCAATTGCCTATATGCAATTTGGTTGACCCGTTCTAAACTGTGGTATGAGTCATCTCCTATTTGCACTTGCTTTGGACTCTTCATCTTAGTGTCGATGACCTCATCATGTACCGATTTTTTTCTGCCTTTTCTCGTTTTGAAGTCTCAATGTTGGACGAGTTGATTGCAAACTTGATATGTGGACCATGTCGGTTTGTCTTCTCGAAGAAATTTTTCTTGACATTGTTAATAGTGAGCTTGAACCTCAATTACATTGTCGTGCATCTACGCAGTGTAGACACGCAAGATGTGTCTCTTATATCATCGATACGATCTCTGCAAATGAAAACAATAACAACATTAATATATTCAGTAAAATTATTTAATTATTTAATTAAAAAGTTCAAAATTTTATAATTTACAATTAAACAACGTTCATATTGGCGGCATACAACCTCTAACATCACTTGTTAGAAATAATACCGTGATCTTGAATCGATACTTGGCTGACGTGGTTATTAGTATGTTTCAGCAATCATCAATATTACACCTACATAACAGTTTCATTAGAAATCAATGTAATTTGAAATAATATTTTAAAATAAATAAAAGATATTATACCATAGTGTTTCATTCGTTCGCTCGAGATCGATGATAGTCACACCGGGATGTTCATCGAAATCATCGATTAATTCATTGATATCCATCATATCATCATTGTTATAAATAATTGGTGATGTTGATATCTGTGAAAGCAGAAAATATGGTGGGGAAGGATGATAAGGACATCAAACACATGGATGATCCAAGAGAGAGCCACGCAAGCAAAGAGGTTTGCACATGCAAGGAGGTGACCCAAGGAAGCAAGGAGGCGACCCGAAGAACCGAGCAAAGAGAATCATCCCACTGCCTAGTCACGCGAGGACGAGCAAGGAGCCTACGGACCAAAGCCGCTGAGATAGTAAAGGAAGCTTGGGAAACTCTTGTTCAAGAAGAGAACTCGGCCCCGACATACGGAAAAATCACAACCATCTCCTGCATCACATCAGATGCAAGTTCAAACCATAAGACACGAGGCAACGAGTCAATAACCATTCCAATGGCTAAATGTCCGAAACCTGACATCCTTTGATCTCCTCCAACAAAAAAGGTCGAAGACAACATTCCCTAAATCTCTCATCTTTTTTGAACGGCCACACAAGATTCCTAAAAATCCACCACGTTTTTCAGACACTTCCCCACATTTTCAGCCACTTTCTCTACTTTCAACTATGGAACCAATAAGACCATATATTTAATGTATTTTCCTTATTTCAAGGTCTGGAGAATTGCCTATAAAAGGAAATCCAACCTTCATCTGTAACACACAACCTGAAAGAGATTTAAACTTGAGTTTGAGAGCTTCTCTAATCTACTTAAAATCGTTACCGGGAAACATAGTGTCTTCAATTTGTTTTGGAAACAATTGAAATCATTCCAATTCTATCAAGAGGCTTCGGCACCTCTTGTGGTGTCTTTTGCTCCTCCTAAAAACCGACAAACCCCCATCCTCCACCTTCACCGGACGAGTCTTGGAAAAATGCCCTTAGACCATTCAAGAAGATCTCCACCATCCTTCCATCTCTATCCATCGTCAACAGCCAAGTTTCTTTAAGAGAGCCCTTAGGTCAATTAAGAAAACCGTATTCAATCGACGAATCCATCTCGAAAGATTGAGGTTCTCGAATTCTCCATACACGTCCCGAGTCCTAACCCCGAGGCGTGTATCAGAGGAGGTGGCGAGGCTCCAACAGAACCCACCAACAATCTTTTGTGACTAATAGAACACTAGGTCTCATGATTGAAATTTGTTAAAAATAGAACTATTCCACGGGTTATATACCAATTTTCAATGGGTATATCAACAGATGTCCGTTAAACACGACACCTGATAATCGAACATCACAAACACAATCTTTCGTATGGGTTTCAATGGACGTCAGACTTAGTGGGGCCATAATACAAGCAAGAAAAATGATAAAGACATCAGAGAACGTATCACTAAACTTCTTAATTTGGGTCTGGCTCGCATATCATGCCCTAGTTGGGCTTGTACAATTACAGATTGGTTGTGGACCTTTATTTATTTAAAAATATAGGGTTTTACATGGTTCTCTTTCCCATGCCGCCATGACTAAATCCTTGGGGAATTAATGGAATAGAAGATGAGGAAGATGAATAATGAAGAGAATATGACAACGAGGAAGAAGAAGAAATATGACGATGAAAAAGAAGAATGAGAAGACAACAACAACACCGTTTAGTTCCCTTGCTTCAACGACGACAAACACGCGATCGCACTCGACATCGTTCTCAAAATACTCACTCCCATTCGAATTCACCACAATTTTCTCCTCGCTTCGTGTTGTATTTGTTCTATTCATCTTATTTTCCTCTAAGATTGGAGAATGGTTTTGATAAGAAAACAATAGAATGATGTTTGTGAGAACATCTAGAATTTTTTAAGTTAAGTTTTGGACAAATTCATTTGAAATTTCGTAAGTCATGTCGTGAATCTTAGGTTCGTTCAAATTTTGAACCGATGGAACCCTTTATATGTAGGGGCTCTTTTGTGGGCTTGCGACTGGACCGATTCGATTGACATCTCAACATATTACAATCGAAAGTTGATTAAAAAAGAGAAAGAAAGATGGAACAAAGCTTTGAAAAAAGGAAAAATAAAACTTAATTGCATGAATAATAGAAGGGTTCGTACTAGTCTAAAGACTACATTTAATGAGTACAAATAATGAAAGAATAAAGAAAATATAGCTAACAAGATATGTTAATATTTATAATCTAAAACGTACAAATAATAAAATTGAGATTTCATATCTAGGTTTTGAGTTTATAGTTTATTTAATAATTTTAGGTTAGATCAAACATTAACCGATATCTTATGTTAACAAGCAATAGATTCTTTAAGGATTGGATCATATATATATATATAGTATGTTTGTAGCATATAGATACAACTAGTATTAACCCCGCATTTCGTGCGGATTGAGTTGAATATATAATATTTGGTTTTAACATGTAGCAAGCAACACATGTAAAAATTCAAATATAAATACACGTTTTTATTAAATGTTATTGAAAATTTCTTTGTATACAACATTCGTTTTTTTGAAGTGCATGTTCCATTTTCGTCTAATATAAGAAATTTTAATACATCTCTACTTTTAGCTCAAGAAACTGCTCAATATAATTGTCCATGACTAAACACCGGTTTTGGTAAATATATACCGAATTGATTAATGCTTTGTCCTTGACTTTTGTTAATTGGCATTGCGAAACATAACATAATAGGGAATTTCTTTCGTTTGAAATGAAACGGTAAAGTGGTATTAGTTGGAATTGACGGTAATCGGGGTATAAGTACTTTATCACCTGCATGAGTGCATGTAATGATTTTGCCTTCTATAATATTGTTATCTAGTTGTGTTATTTGAAGTCGTGTTCCATTACATAATCCAAGCATTTGATCAATGTTTCGTAAAAGTATAACTGGTGCTCCTTCTTTTAATGTTAAACAATGGTTAGGTATTCCTGGATATTTAAAACTGTTCAAAAATTATGTATTATATAATTCGGATGCGTCGTTGTTATTTGAATCACCATTGCATAATGAATTAGAATTGAGATATTCTTTTGAGTACCCGAGGATTTTTTTTAATAGGGTTCATTTATTTCAGTAACAATTTCGTTTGTCGGACATAATATTGCGCGATCTTGGAAATACAGAGCATTTTGATACTCAGTTTCAATATTTGGATATACATGATTTGCAATACTTTTTATTGGATTTGATGTTTGTGTTAACAATAGATCTTTAGGCACCTCAATCACATATCCGTCATTATCAGATTGAGAAACAATCCCATTTCCTAATTGTAATACCCAATCTGAAAAAGCTTGCAATTCATTTGCGCTCGTGATTTAATATTCATTTGCAATCGCATGTTTGAGTTAGTTTTAGCACACGACAAAACTTCCATAAATATGAAGAGTTTATACATGCTTGAACGGTTTCTTGTCTATTTCCTTTGGCAATAACTGGTAAAATTTGACGGAAATCACCACCAACTACAATTGTTTTTCCTCCAAATGGTTTGTTTTTTTTAAAAAAGGATTTATTGAACCCATAATATCTTTGATACTTTTGTCAAGAGCTTCAAAACAATGTTTATGAGCCATTGAAGCCTCGTCCCATATTATAAGACGTGTTTGTTTAATAAGATCTGATAAGTTTGTTCCTAATTTAATGTTACAAATTGAATCTTCATTAATATCAAGCGGTATTGCAAATCGCGAATGCGTTGTACGACCTCCTTCTAACAAAAGTGATGCAATACCACTTGAAGCAACATGTAGAACATTTTGTTTACGGGATCGTATCGCTGCTGATAACGTTTTCCATAAAAAAAGTTTATGGTCGACTGTGTTCATGATTTCGTTATAAACCAATTGTTGTTCTGTTGTCAACTGTGATTTAAGATTGGCAAATTCAACATTCATTTTGTTGTGGTCATAAGATAATTCTTCATATATCAGTCTATTTAATAACGATTGGTTTTCAGCTTCTTTAGGATATGGCATGGAAGGATACTATTTGAGAGATCGGTTGTTTTTTTTTTTGTAATAGCAGTTCAATCTCACCAAGTGTTATATTTTGAATGTCTTCTTCTATCATAGTGAAATGTGATGATGAAAACAAAGCGAGGTAAGGGAGGTAAAATCGATCTACGTATATTGTAATATTTAAAAAAAAATATTCGTACCTGGTAATTTGAGAAGACGTCGTCGTTTGTACAGTATATCATCACCTAATAGTTGCCACGCCATTGACCATATATGTTCTGGAGATGAAGTACATTTTTTCGTTAATGGAATAACAAATTGTATTCGTAAAGATGTTGGAGATGCCCAATTACTTGCTTCTTTTATTGTATTTGTAATTCTTCTTCATCATCCAGAAGATCTAATGTTCGACATGTATCTTTGAATGTTGTATGCACAATACCATTGATTGTACAAATCTCTTCGAACGAAGTTGGTCCACACACTTTATTCAATAACATTCATAAATAATATAATTCTCCTACATTTGGATTGATGTGTTTTAATTTTCCATATGCAAAACCTCGTTTACGTGTTGTCCAAATGCGATGTTTTTTATTCCATAGAAATTTAGTTAGGAAATTACAATATGCCAATTTTCGAGCTTCAGAATATAAAGCATTGCATTTAAACCATTATGTAAACATTGTTCGTTGAATGAATTCGTTCGATGTTATTTCAGGTAGCTCATCTTCCTCATCAAAAACTATATTTTGTTCTTCGGGTAAATGGACTTTTAACGTTTCTACAGATATACTTCTATAATGAATATCGAATTTAAAAATTCTCTAGCAAGCCTCACATCCTGAAATATAACGGCAACTATAATAGTTATTTATTTCATTGAAAGATTTTGTTTGTTGCATTTCCTCTAGCGTAGTTATTTTGGTAGTGATTTTATCAGATCCTTTGTTTATGTATTTGAATAAATATTTTATTGCTTTTGTTTGATTACACCACTCCAATTAAAATGAGCTCTATATCTTAAAAGAAGATAAGGGTTGTATGGTACAATATATCGGTTATCTAATTTGATTTTGTCTTTTACAACAAACCTTCCATTATCTGGCTTTTATAAATTGGATATCCTTCATTGTTGATGTATGTAGAATCTGTAAAATTTTTTAGAAAAGTTTTTTGTGCATTTGAATTTTTCCATACATGGCAAATATTTATTAGCTAAACCGCATGGTCCGTATACCATTGTCTCTTGAATTATTGTATATACATTCGAATTTGCAAAACAATCAGGAATCTTAACAGATTTGACAGAGTCAATATCAATAGACGTTGGCATTTTCGATTGTCTCTTGAGAAATAACAATATATGTGCGTGAGGCAAAACTCTTTTTTTGGAATTCGATGGTGTAGATAACTGCAAACAAACAAACAATTATAAATTATGAATTGTACACATTTCTAATATAAAATATATAAATAACCTACATTGATTTCGCCGAAACTTTTATTTTGCTTTAGATCTTCTAGCAAATCTTTTAATTTGATTTTAAACAATCTTGTTAAAAGATTAGGCCTATTTTCAGAAGTATCTCCGTGGCACCATAAAATTCGTTGTAATTCAAGCAATTTAGGATTGTATGTAAATGTTAAAAACAAATCAGGAAAATCCAAGTTCTTACATAAAATCATTGTATTTAAGTAATTATGTTTCATATATCATGAACCACCAGTGAATGTTGAGGGTAATATAACTTTTTTCCCAATTTCAGATGCTGAAATATTTCCCGATTGCACCGAAGTTTCAATATTTTCGTAAGCTTCACAACGTAACGTATTTTGATGGTTTTTTATGTAAGAGATCCTTTCTGATTCAACCATGCAGAAACCATCAACAACAAATTGTTGGAAAAGTCTGCCTAAATGTAATATGTTAGAAGATTCATTATCTCTATCTTGTAAACGATATGCCATGAATTCTCTTATGCTAATTCGGAAACATGGTTTTTTTATAAAGTAGCCGTTTGTTGCAAATTCAAGCCCAAATGATAACCATCTTCACCATATGAAAATAATAGTGGATATTGTAATGGAAGATAAGATGGATGTAGTTCACTTATTTGCATATACTCGTTGCTATGTTTTTGAAGAATAACATCTCTGCAGTCCAAGTTTTCGTCGAAATCACCCACTATCAATGCAGTAACCTCAGATGATTCAGGTAAATTGTACATTCTGTCTCTATTGAGGCGCTCTAAAATCAAAAACGGTTTCATATCTAATTGATTTGAAATAACAAATCTATCACGGTCCATTCTAAATATCTTTACATAGGGATTGTAATGATCAAGAATTTTTTTGTATATTTTCCACAATGTCTCTTATCAAATTGTCTTCATGTTGTTGAGATTTGTCATCGAACAACTATTGCTAAACAAAACTTGTTATATTAATAGTACAATGACATATAGAAGATATAGATATCATGATGTTTTCATTATATACCTAATTGCACGTATTCTATTAGTGCTCTCATTTTCTGTGTCGTGGATGTATAATTGGGCAAATTTTGCAGTAGTTCCAGGAGCAGGTAACAAACTACCGATTCTATGGTATTTTGTCAATTTATTCTGAAAATGCAAGGCTTTTTACCAATATTAATTGAAGTATCAATATGACCACCCATAGATGTAAATGCGAATATCATATGATATGCACGAATATGTCTTTTAAAATGTTCATGGTGTATATGGTTTCGAGACAAAGGTGATTTCAAATACGGAGAAGGATCTAACAATTTAGGTAACGATATCTTTCCTTGAGAACAACATAAACTGAATATCGGGTCATTGGTATTTCGACTTCTACATAGACGTTCTGAATACCATAATTTTGCATTGCAATATTGACACACAAAGCTTGGATCACCGAGATCTGCATATGTTATTAAATCTGAATGCGGTAATAATAGTAGTTAATATATTTATAAGTTTTATACACAATATCTTTTAATAGATATATATGATACAATGCAATAGTTTTTATAAAATTGGAAATGAAAAACATACCAATAGAGTGATTTTGAAGCACTGATAATCTATCATTTATTGTAGTGGGAGTTTGGCGATTATTCATTGCATGTAGAGATATAAGATCCTTTATTTTTGTTACACACGAACGCTGCAATAATTTGGAAAATAGTTAAAATAATTTATTCGATAAGATTATGTCAAAAGAATTTATTTAGTTATAGATGATAAAGCTAAGATGATATACACGATAAATAAATTTATGCGTAATAAAGAGCAGACATATTTATAATAAAGTGTTTGTACAGATTCGCCGGAGGTAATACTATTATACATGGATCCAAGTCTTGTGCCAACAAAACGGAAAACGTTTTGAACAAAAGAAGTCAAAGTGGAGACGATGATCTCGGGAATTGTAATCACTCCGAAGGATCGGTACGTCGCAGTTCTGAACTGGTTGACTTTACCTTAGATGTACTTGACTGCAGAGATGTTTGGCTAGTCATTTCATCAGCGTGTCGTTTCTCATACGAATGACTAGTAGACGGAGAGCTTGGCATAGATCCCATAGAACTATTCTCAGAAGAAAAATGATAACATTGCCTTATATAAGAGAGCCTTACAATTTGAGAAGGGTTCAAAATGGCATATGTAAATAGTGTTTGTCTATAAATTAATGAACGGATAAGTATATACAAATCTACGTGGAAGGGACGAAGGATGGATTCTGGAAAATTGAATACAACAATTAGTAAGAAGTTGTTCAATGAATATTTGGTAAAGATAATAATCATTTTAGTGGAGATGTGCGGTACACCCCCATAGAAATGGAACGAAGGATGTCCTCATTATCAGTTAATCTGCTCAAACGGTAGATAGGTATAGTATTCCGAGTCGAACCTCGTGAAGTGGGAGACCTTTGACATTGTGCCGTTGGATAAACGGTAATTTTAAAAAGGCAGTTGCGGTTCTCCAAAATTCTTAGGCTAGGTGGAATTTCATCTGGCCCAATTTGTTTAATCATGTAACCGTAAGAAGCGTGAAAACAAAGTGAATGAAATACATATTTATTGGTTTTGTAAGAATACATTACAAATGTTAATGTATTATACCTCTGAGTCCTCATTTCAAATATCGAACGCTGATTTACGAAGGAGTTGGATTGTTTTTTGTCAAATATAAGGAAAATAGCTTCGCTAGTATCATCAATAACTTTCACATAAACACACGGAATCTGAAATATTTGGTAACAGAAATTCCATGTTAGTAGTTATAGTAATGTTTGTTATATAAAAAGGAAAATAACGTACTTTGGAAATGGATGATCTATAGTCGTTTTGTAGGAATCACAATAAAATCGTCGAACAGTAGTACATGCAGATGTGTCATCAGAAATAGCATTAACTTTTCTGGAACAGGTATCGCAACCTAAATAATACCAACCATCTCTATCCAAAACCTCTGTGATCAGAGTTGGGACTATGCAAATTAGATTCTGCACAAATAAGAAATTAATATCATAACGAAATAGAGTATCATTGAATTTACATAATAAAAAATAGATATAACTCATACATCAGTAGCTTTCCCAAGATTTGCAATCGTTTTGACTGAAAATGCATTCCAGAAATCAAGAGATTCACTGGGTTGTGGACGGGGAGCAAGTAAACTAATGTTTTTTTGGAATATTCTCATAATTTCCGGGGAGCCTATCTTAGAAAGTAAAATAAACAGATGGATAAAGTCAACACAAATAAATAATAAGATAATGTAATATATAATACGTAGAAAATTTACAATTAATATAATAAATTGATACGTAATGTTAATTTGGAAAAAATAATCATACTGTGATTTATATAGAATGATCGGATGGAAATCCTGATCTGTAAAAAGTTTGCTTGAAAATTGCACATTATGTATGGTGCGATGAACTGTAAGTAGGAAGATATTTCAGTTCATGAACACATAATAAGTATAATAATACTATGTATAAGAGCTACAACCTTAAAATATGTATACCAACTATAGGTTCAAAATCTCTAATACAAAAAGGTATAAATGATTTTATTCGAATACCGAAGTAAAATATTTAGCAAGTTATTCAAACGGAAGCAAATAAAACGATATAACCATTGATCAGTAGCTACAAATAGAACCAAGCCCAAAAAACCGCACAACTATAACTATGCATCCAAAAAATAAACACTTCGGTGACAAAATATAACACAACTGTAACAAAACACATTTATAGTAATATCGACGGAAGGAAGCATGGCGCTAAACCTGGCAAAAGGAAACAACCATAAGTTGCAAACAAACGTATCAAAAGTTTACTATGTGATACAGATAAGTGTAAGAAAAAAAACAAAAGTATGATAGAGTTTGTTACCACCCCACGTCTGTATTTTGAACATCTGACAAGTGATAACCAACGGACCACTCTGGTGAGCACAGATGCAATCCTATGCTTGATAGGCAAACGACTCCCACAATGTACACTCAACAATTTTAGAACTGTAATGTCAAATATTGCTGAGTCAAAATGTAGCAAATAACAAATCTGTATTAAAAGTCTAATCCAACATGATAAGTCTCGGAATATGTATTCATGGAAAAATAGATCATGGTGTAATGCATTTAGTTAAATAAAGTAGTGGAAAATAATAGGAAGTACTTCGCCTCACGGAGCTGGAGTGTTAATCGGCAGCCAGTGCGTTCGATATAAGTGACATCGGTCAGTTCGCCTGCAGCAACTACCTCGCCAATGACATCTGCATAGACAAAAGAAAAATGCATGCTAAGTTGAACAGTGGACGAATGGAATTCTGATAACAATAGTGTTACTAAATTTAACGCAATATCAAAAGATGTGCATCGAAGCTTACCGATAAGAACATATTCCTCCAAAATGCCTAAAATTATGTTTGGATATGAAGCAAAATTGAAGTACCTTTCGGAATTTACTAGATCGACACATGACCTAACTACAGTGGTCGACGTAAAAACTATCTTAAATGGAAGAGGCGATGCTCTGTATTCTTCGTAACTTCTGCTGACATTGAAATTTGTTATTCGCATCATGCTCCCTCCACAAGAAAGCGTTGGTGCCGGTACCAGAAGGTTGATTTAACAGAAGCCTGGATCCGATTATCCTACGAAGCGTAAAAAAATCAGTATCATGAAACTTGGTGTAACACATACGCAGGTAATATAGCATACGAAAAATGCCCAAAAAATTGAAGACCACACGTAAAGCTTACCCATTCATCACATAGCACAATTTCCCAGTTAGAGCTTGTTCGGGGAACTAGAACCACGTCGAAATTCCACACGCGGACAACCCGAACACGTATCCTGAAAGATACTTCCTGTGTTGGCCGTATTTCGGTCAAAGGACAATACATGATTTATAACACGATTTCGTCTAGCCGAGTTATTTGTGGGTATTCTAAACAGGCAAAACGATTTTTACTGTGGAAATAAGTACGGGGAAAGTAAGCTAATGTGTTATATGAATAGGCGGGTAGAAATTCAATCAATACATATTAGACTAACATTTTACCTAACCTAGTCAAATGCAATAAGCAACCCAAAGAGTACACGTGTTTCACAGTTGAGACACGTGTGTTTTACCTATACCTAGGGAAATAACAGGTATACTGAATCACCGTAAAAAATTTCCAAATGAAGACACGTTAACAGATAAGTGAAACAGAGAAAACACACATCACCTATCTACTGTACTACGAAAAGAATAGTTGTGAAATTAAATTGCCATGTCAGCTGCTCTACAAAAGATTATACGCATCACCATTTACGTAGGTACTCGATATGTTATATACATATATACCAAGACCCGGAAAAACCCAAGCAGAATATATTAAACCCAAAACCAAATTAGAAATGAGTGAAAGCCCAGTAGACCGAAATAGCCCAAATAAAAAAACCATTAGAATCCATATAAACATAAAAAATTTACACTACATCCTATCCATGTAAATCAAAACCCAATAAGGCCTAACGGACCTTAATACCTTAAAGCCCAAAACCATACACACGAAAAAGTCCAATAAGTGGACCTAAAGTAAATCATGCATAAAACACACATTAAAACCCTTATCAACATAACCAATGTACCTAAGATTTATAATAACGACAACACCAATTAAAATTAACCTTCAAAATAATCCGATCCACTAAGCCATAATACTGTGAAATACAACCCAATTCATGTATAGAAAACCTAATACGTCGCTATAATATAAAGCCTAAATAAAATATGAAGTAAACCTTTGAAACAATATATTCATATAATTGTACATAAATTCAAAAACAAAACACCGGCTCCAAGTAAGTTGAAAAACAACCACCAACAAAAAATCCTCAAAGACGATATCTATATACATAAACAACAATAAACTCTAGCCTAGCAAAAAAAAGCTCAAATAAACAACCTTTTAGAGCACAACAACACATGCAAAGAAAACGTATATAACTAAGGGGAAACAAATGTACAACATAATATTCAGGAATCAAAGATCGGATACAACAAATATCTATACAACTATGTATAAAGCAATATCTATGACACGAAGAGAAGTACAATTTTTAATGGACCAAAACAAATCTATACACAATACATTGGAGAACCGATTAAACTACAAATTCTCATGCATAAAAAACAAATTTATAGACAATGCATTGGAGAACCGATTGCAGATCTACGAAACAATACGACACACAACTGGAAAAATCCACATAGCCAAGTGTTTTAAAACCCATGGGTACAGAGGAAAATTTCACTGGTGCCAACATTTAACAACTCAAACATTACAGATCTATGAAATAATACGATACACAACTAGAAAAATCCACATAACCAAGTGTCTTAAAACCCATGGGTACAGAGGAAAATTCCAGTCGTACCAACATTTAACAACTCAAACAAATAGATCGAATACTATTCAGATCAGTGACCAAAAACACATGAACGAACAACACAAACAACAAAGAGGAAACAACAGAAAACCCTAAAACTAAGTGGCATATCACGAAACCTGGAGGACACAACCAAATAGGGTTAACGACGGTGGATAAACTCAAATGCACGACGGGGATAGTCGGCGGCAATGTGTAAGAACCCCACTGAATAGCACAACATACCATCAATACCGCCGAACAAACCCATTCCAAGCAAGCAAACAACCGAGAATGGAAACCAAAGAAAAAAATGCCAAAACAACAAAAAACCAAAGAGATCCCGATGGAATAGCCAAACGAACCGTGCGGAATCGTAAAAGAAACAGCTAAGAAACGGAAAAATCATAGCTAAACAATCAAAATCAAGAACGACAACATAATGTACGACAAAAACCCTAGAGAAAAGAGAGAGACTCCACAAATGAAAATGGCGGAGAGAGGGAAGAAATGAAGCGATAGAAAGAGAGGAACAAAACGTGAAAACCCTACAAATGGAACGGCTGTGATTGGACACGGGTAGTCGGTGACTAAATCCATTCGTCCAAATTTTTTAACAAAATCGCAATTGGTCGGCTACAATCGCACGCGTTGCGCGCACAGACAGGTGGCAACATCACGGGTGTCGGGTGGGTGGAGCGGATTACAGCTGAAATGGATATCTTAGAACACATAAGCCATGCATCTTATCCGGCTTCAGAATCAACGGCACCCACGTTGCGACCTCACCGCCAAATTTTTTTTTTTTTGGATGAACGCCTTTTGGTATAGGATTATAATATAGTTGAAATAATATGTTCCATTGGTAGATCCATTTCGCTATCGTTTTGTATAAATGCAATATAGTATGCTTCATCCGAGATCCAACCCCTTTTGGATGCTCAAATAATTTGTATCGGGTTTTGCTAATAAAAAAAATGTAACCCATGGTTCGGGTATTATTCAGTGTTTTCACAATTTGATTGTTTGAATATATATTAATTTTACAATAACATATTTAATATTAACAATATTTATCAAAATATTATTGGATTAAATATGTTTCGAATTACGATACATAATTTATAATATATTAACAATAAAATAAAATGAAAAAAAATCCGATATCGATTTTTGGGTATTTTGTAGATATCCAAATTAAATATTTAGGTTTACAAATATAAAAAATATAATTATTCATATTTGAATCTGGATATTTTTTTATATCCGTTGCATGCCCAACCCTAATATATATATATATATACGCGTATATATGATTAAACTAAATTTTGTCTACACAAAGCATAACACGTATATTACAATATGAAAATAGACTTAATTTATTGTAAAAAAATAATAAAAAATATGTACCTCCTCCTGTTTTGATGATTATTATTAGTATTATTTATTATATTTTATTATGATAATTATTATATAAAGTATATACAGTCTGGTTTAAAGAAGGAATCAATATGAAGCATAGATTTGCATTTGGTTCAAAATATGCTCGAAATTATCTGTGGATTTTTCAATTGCATGTGAATGAACACCTTCGTAAGTTGTCACAACGACCCCTTCATCGATCGTTAGTCTTTGGATTTGCTTCTTCACGTTACATCCTTGGGATGTGCATCTATAATAACTCCTGTTTAACATATATTTATCCAAAATTATTTTAAATTAATTTAATCTCTACCATTTTCTCAAAACAATTATATATATATATACACACACACATTTAAACAAGCATTTGCACTATGGACCTATATAACAACTACATTGATATTAGCTCAAAATTTTCGGCTCAAAGTATTTCAATTGAAGAAGTAATATATATAGATTTTGGATTTACCAAACCCTAAAATTTTTTTCTCTGAAACTAGAAATTTTTCGACCTATAACACAATACATCCCACGATTGTAAATAAATAATTGTAGATTTTTCACAACCAGCATAATTATATTTATTTTTATTTTGTTTTTATATTATCAGAATAGATTCTTAGACTTTTCTATCGATGACATTTCTTACGGATCCATTAATATGAATACTCTTTCAATTACATTTCTTTCAGTTCCAATCAATATAATATTCGCTCCCAAATTAAACCTAAAACTAAAAGTTGGTGCGTGAAAAACACTACGTAACCCGTCTCGATAAATATTTTTTTTTATTTCGCAAAACCCTAAAAGAAAGATATATCACTAACCTTGGGAACTTATTATTCTTGACGGCCTTTTGGCCATACTTTCTCCATCTATAACCATCATCAAGTATATCAACTTGGCTTCTCGTTTGAAAAGCATATCTTTGTTCCTTCACCTTCTTCTTCTTCTTATTCACTTCCTTAGTCGTCTCTTCGACCCTTCTCGGTTCTTCTACCATTTTCGCATTACTCTCTTTCCCATCTAACATTAACGATTGTGAATTCTCGGCTTTCAACGTCAAAAACGGAGCATACGATGAATATTTGCCATATCCTCCTTCCATTAGAACAATACTTTATATTTCTTAAGTAGATATACGTTAACAAAAATTCCTAGAATAAATTTTTGGTACGCCTATATTTATATATATATATATAGAGAGAGAGAGAGAAAGATGCTTTATGAAAATACCAATACATGGTCGTGTTTATATATACATATATAGACTTAGGCGCACCCATAATTTCCATGACTGTGAAGTCAAAATCGAAGGGGCGGCCCGTTGCTACAAAGGTTAAAAAGAAGGCTCACAGAACCCCATCCAAGTGTCGTAAACGGCACGTAAGAATATATCTATACACATATATTTGTGTTATTGTAAGTATATATAATTTTTATATTTAGGTATTTAGGTGTATATATGGATAGCATCTATCATCTATACATATGTATAGGAGTATTAAAGATAAGCATTGCCTAATTTATTACGAATATAAGAGGAGAGAGAGAGAGAGAGAGAGAGTGGTTGGCGATTAGACGTAGAGATTAATGACTCGGTTCTATTTTACCATTTGAAAAGTAAATAACATCATAAGATAGATATTTTACTGCTTGGATAATATTATCATAATTTAGTTGTATAACATTATATTGTCATCGTTCAAATCCTTCTAGAACGGACATTGTATACGTTTTCTATAAATAATTGCCTAATTGATCTTAGAATATGTTTCGTCATGATTTTAATATTTTGATGTTAGACACTTTTTGTGACGCGTACAGTTTTAACTATATTTAGGTGTGAATGGATGTTATATTGTTTTGTTCTAAGTTAGACAGACTTTTTTGCATCACCTAGAAAGATAAAGAAGTGTGTGCTATTATAAGGATATCGACTAGAACATTGATAATGAGATGTTTTTGGACAAGGGTAAGTTGTTAATATAGTATTTTAGTTGAGTTAGGTATAAACTCGTTATTATTATATCATACTTTGTAATTTTGAATATTTTGATATTAGATCTTTGTATGTGATGTGCACCATCGCAATAAGAAAACTGGAATTTCAAAACGAATTTTTCAGACGGTTGATATCGTTCGCAAATTTGCAGATGGAAAAATCTTCCAGAATACGTTCCTAATTACAGACGAATTCAGATCGGAACGATAACCCGTGTGAGATTAAGGATGGACCATACATCCATCCACAAAATTTGAGACAGGAATGTCTAACCATTCAGAATTTCGACACGATCACAACGTTCTTCAGGGAATTTCCAGACGATCATGACATTTTTTTTTTGAAAATTTCCAGACAATTGAGGACTTCTGAAGGCCTCGGCTCATCTCCGTCATCGGTGGAAGGCGACGCACGGGTAGGAGACAATGAAAAAGCTAGAAACCCTAATGTTGCCCTAGGGTTCGGCGGAGAGGAGGCACATCAGAAGGTAGCTACTCTAATGTTCGAGATTGTGAAGACCCTTAAGCTGAAATTAAGTGTAGACAGGCCATCAGAATAAAGCCAATCATCAATGCAACTTAAGGCCCAGACTCAAATCAAGCTCAGAACCTGTTTGAAGAAGTCCGTGCAAGCCCAACCCAGCAACTGAAGAAGCATGTGGAAGCCCAAAAAAGTGACCTGCAAGTACAAACTGCAGAAACAAGCAACGGTTATGGCCTATAATGTGGTCAGATATTTGCAAAAATTAGACAATGACATCTTGTAATAGACCTAGGCATGTGAACTAAGAAACTTATGCTTGTGTATGATGGTTTTATATATATGATATGAGAAGGGGGTGAGGAGTATCACCACCAAGAAACAACCATCTCAACCATTTTCTGCAACATACCAAAACACCATTTTAACCAAAATTTTAGAACATCATAAACACAACCAAAGCTATACCACTACAAAAAAACAGGCCATTTCCAACGGACATTTCCGTTGGAAACGGGCAAATATCCGTTGGGAATGGCCCTTTGCAACGGACACCAACGGATTTCCATCCGTAGCGAAAAGTTCGTTGCAAACGAGGATCCGTTACAATTCGTGACGGAATTCCAACGGGCAGTATCCGTCACAAAATTGTAACGGACGTCAACGGAAAAATCCGTTACAAATGTTGTAACGGATAACCGTTGCAAACACTTGTGACGGACGACCGTTGGTGTCGTCCGTTGCAAAATGTGGCGGGAATTTGCAACGTTGGCGGGAAAATATTTCAACGGAAGACCGTTAGGGTTGGCAACGGATGTCCGTTGCAAATTGGTGGGAAAAAATTTGGCGGGAAAAACGTTGCAACGGATGACCGTTACCTTTTGCAACGGATGACCGTTGGAATATTTGAAAAAAAAAATAAAAAAAAAATAAAAATAAAAAAAATTAAAATTAAAAGTTTTTTAATAAAAATATTAAAATTATATTACAAACCACCTAAAATTAAAACTATATCCTATTACAAATCATTTAGATCGGTTGCGGCGTTATCATCCTCACCATCATCACCACCGTCCCCTCGAGATGGAGTTGCATCCGAATCGAGCCCCGGTTCTTGCTGCTGCGGTGTTGATCCCCTCACCTGGCCCGACAACAACTCAATGACGCTCTCCAAATGTTGTATCTTCACTGATTGTTGCGTCGTTGCAGCTCGTTGTTCTCGAAGTTGTGCTTCGAGTTCTTCGATCCGCCGTTGTTGAGAATAACTCTCTTGGACCGATGGAGGAACCGACGTTACGTCTTCGAGGATGTCCTTTTGGAGCGCTCCGAGACCGTACAAGCGTCCCTTATACGGTTTCACCGACTACAAAACAAATAATCGTAACGTTAGAATTTAACAAATTATATTAATAATTTAGAAACAAAATAATAAATTATTACCTCTAAATAGATTTGGTCCTTTTGTAAAGGACTGAGGTCGTCGGGGCTTGAACCGCAAGCCTGAGATTGCTGTGTGATCTTCTCCGTCACAGCTCTCACGGTCCGGGTCGCTCGAGGATCGACTAGTTCCGGTTCTTCAGCCTCTTCCCCGACAACCGACTTCTTCTTTGCGTGGGTTTCTAATACCACTTCAAGAAGAGTCGGTTCCCTTCCCATCCGTTGCGTCTACAATATAAAAAATTTTTGTTAGATAAATATTTAAATGAATAAAAAATCTAAATAATTTAAAATTTACCAATTCTTTTTTTCTTTTCGCGAATGATTTTGATCCCGAAGTATGGCGATGGGGACCATCTCCGGGAACCTTCTCACCGTAGCGATTTTGTTTAGCCTTCTCGCTCTTGGCCTTGAATGATGCGGACTCCCAATGCTCAATCAACTTGTTGAAGACCGTTTCGGTTGCCCATTTCGGTCTGCTGTTGTTGGCGTAGTAGTTCCGCTTCGCACCATTCATCATGATGCGCAACCGAATCTGCATATCGCGCACCCATGCAGTGAAGATGCGCGTTGTATGGATTCGGCGCCATCTGTATGAACGCTGCAAACAGAATTATATAATTAGTAGTTTTCAAATATATATTTTTAATTTTAAAATTCAAATATAAATAAAAAACCTTACCACAAAAGTGCGCCACCATCGCTGGCGCACAACTTCTGGCGTAACTTGCCAGGAGTAAAAGAGATCATCTTGCAGCGATGACCAAATCATGTTGTTATTAGTGTGTCTTAAGACATCACTCTCATCAAACCTGCATAGCAAAATATCAAGTTAGTAATTTTACGTAATTTAAATGAAATTAATAACAATTATATTAAAATTACCATAACGTTCCAGGAGAACGTTCGGAATCGATGATCGGAAGGGTTAGACGCCCATCGAAATCATCGATCAAGGCATCGATATCAACCATATCGTCATCGTCAACAAATAGCGGCGGTGCCGCTACTGGTGACGGAGGACGATATGGTGGTGGTGGCGGCGGGGGAGGCACTCCCGCGGAACCGGCCAACATTCCCCCGCTTCCTATAAAACGTCTTCTCATTTTGTAAGTTTTTTTGGAGTGTTTGAGATTTCTGGATTTGTTTGGCGTTGAAATAAGAAAAAATCCGCCGCAACATATACCTTCGATGGATGTTGCATTACACCTTCGGTCGTGGAGTGTTCGGCGTGCCATCTCATTGCTGCAGCGTTTTTTTTATTCATATAACCTTCTCAACCTGTTTGCTACAGGCATATAAAACATTTTCTTTAATGGTACATATTTTCGTGAAGATGGTTTTTTAGGCCGAAATCTGCTTGCACCGCAAAACTTGCATTCCAACAAGTCTTTATCATTTCCCCAAAACAACATGCAACTGTTTCTACAAACATCAATTTTCTCATGTGGCATTCCCAAGTCTTTTAACACATTCTTTGTTTCGTAGTATGTCTCGGGAGCTTGGTTATTTTCCGGTAAATATTCCCGCATTGTTTTACAAAATGAATCCATGCAATTTTCAGCCATATTATAGTCTGTTTTAATACTCATCAATCTTGAAGATAAAGATAAACGAGACTGACCTTCACGACAACCTTCATATATAGGTTGTTTCGCCGAATCCAATAGGTTGAAGAATCGACGTGCATCGATGTTCGGCATCTCTTCATACGTTTGTTCATTAACAACTCCAGGAAAAATATCTGACACCATTTCTACATATGGGTTGGTCGTTGATTCTTCATAAATAACTTCTTCATTACGTTGTACTTGTGCATCTTGCACACTATCTCTAACACCGCAATCTTCGCCGTGAAAAAACCAAATTTCGTAATTTTCAACGAAACCCACCTTATACACATGTTTGCAAACAATTTCTTGACTTCGAAACTTCATATTTTTGCATCTTTTGTAGGGATAAACAATGTCCCACGTTCTTGACACAAAGGTTGCATCGATGCAAAACTCATGAATTGCTCTAATCCGTGTAAGAATTCTTGCGTAATCTCTTCGGTTACAGGATCTTTTCTTCTATACATCCACTCCCTTGATCTATATATATTTCGATTCGAAGACGACGACATTTTTTCGAAAATGTTTTTGTTGTTGATGGTTTGACACACTTGTTGGTAAGATCTAAATAACTAACGTTCCAACGGATGTCCGTTAGAAATTGCAACGGATAGCCGTTGCAGGTTCACGGGCCGTGAACCTCGAAATTCAAAAAATCAACAGTAATCCGTTGCTATTTCTAACGGTCTTCCGTTAACCATTTCAACGGATGCCCGTTGGAACGCCTTTCCCCGGTTTCTTACGATCTGTAACGATCAATATCCTTTCCCGTTGTAAATGCTTACAAATTCGTTATAATTCGTTATTTTTGCATATTACAATAGTTTAAGTTTTGATAATTATGATATTAATGATATAAGTGGAACTTATTTCATATCGGACTCAATCAATACGCAAAAAACCGAAATATAGAGTCTAAAATTTCATTTATATATCTCTTTTTACATGATTAACATAAGATAACAATAATAATTAAATAAAAAAATAACTTTAACATAGAATTCTATCAGACAGCTACCTCCGTCACCAAAACCAATCATAATCGAATCCAAAACCACCTTAATAAACCTCCTCGCCACTCGGTGAGAAAGTTTATAAAAGTGGTTTTAGATTCAACCATGAATACAATACTTGATATCGGTGGTTTGTTTGATTCATATTCGACAGCTACCTCCGTCACCAAAACCAGTCATAATTGAATCCAAAACTACCTTAATAAACTTCCTCACCACCAGGTGAGAAAGTTTATAAAAGTAGTTTTAGATTCAACCATGAATACAACAGATACTTGATATCGGTGGTTTGTTTGATTCATATTCGACAGCTA